>UFQX01001075.1:102961-131848 GCA_900497675.1 Arapaima gigas
CCCCCCCCCCCCCCCAGAGAGGACTGCTGAGCCCCATAGGAAGCGTTCTCTAGTGCTTCACCTCCTGTGCTGCCGCACTGCCGTGTGGATTGGTTTGGCTCACTGGATTGGGGCAGCAGGGCCATGCAGGCCCCTCTCTCAGAACCCTGTGTTCGAAGGGCACAGTGGGAGTTTCTGACTGCACAGTCACACAGCTCACCTCGCTTAAGGCTTACATAACTCGGTTGGCGAGCTCTCTGTACCCTCCACAGGAGTGAGCTAGGCCGAGTCCTCTTTGGGCCTACTAATGAGAGCAGCTCTGTGTAACAGCCACTCGAGTGTTAGCCTGGTGGTTAAGGAGCAGGATTTGGATCTGCAAGGTTGCAGGTTTTAGTTCCATCTGAGCATGTCTTTGTTCTTGGATGCATATTACTTCAGTGGTGAGATCAGCTGAGCTGTAAAGCAGAATGATTGTTTCTTGGTGTAATACAGCATTTCAGAATTATATTAATCACGCAAATGTGAGTTTTTATATGAATGTTGTCGTTTCCTTTTGCCAGAGTTGCGATGTTTACCATAAGTGAATCTCCTGGGTAGTCAGAAATAGCGAGTGTGAGCAAGTGAGATTTGTCCCTGGAACCTGTGCGGTTGAGTTGAGACAGTGAATAGACTGCAGGGTCTGTGAGCCTCCCCAGCCAGCACTGGTCCTGCCCACATGATGGATGGAGCCTGGAAGAGACTTGGGCACACAGGGCTGCAGGAGGACCCAGGGGAGAGGGAGTGACCTAGCACAGAGACGGACTTCCAACGGAGCCACGAGCAGATCAGCGGAAATGTGGGGGAGGGGATTAAATGTATTTGATTAATGAAATGACGAATCTTTCAGTCGTAGGTAAAATGAAGGGAGAATGATTGCCGTGTGATGAAAGGTCGTCCTGTTGGCAGGTCTTAGGCACGCGCCTCTGCTCTTTACCTGATTAGGCACAATAATCCGTGAGGACATTTCTGAGACAGTTCTGCCACCAATTCCCTCTCTCCTCCCCCTCCTGCACTTGCCTCAGGTGCTGGACTGCTCTTGCCCTCATGTCCCGCTTTTGATGGTGCAGGTGCCATGTGTAACTGCAGCCGAAACGGAAGCACACTAAACCCTTGTCTGGCCGTTGTAATATGACTATATGGCATGCGTTCTCAAGGGAAATCATCGTGGTCTTGGTGCAGTAATGACCATTTTGAGTCTCAAAATGGCCACGCAAGCCCTTTTCCACCGAAACCTCTCCTGGGCTCTAGAGACGAGCTGAAGGATTTGTGTCGCATGAACGTGATCCTGTTAGGTGGTTGAGCCTAAAATTATTCTCATGCGCAGGAGTAAATTTTATTAATTTATTTATTCATTATTTTAAACCATAGTGCACAAACAGTTCCTCTCCTGGGTGTGAATCCTATAACATGGTCACAGCTCTAGTGCTTCCTGGATACCTGCTGTCTGGTATTGAACAAGGGTGCCAGTGCAGATGTTTTAAGGGTAATAGCAGTTGAATTGTGCCATATAAAATGGGTGACAGTTATTCTTGCTGCTTGGATCCCCTCCCCATAAACTTCTCTGTCTGCAGTGACTGGGTAAAGACTGTGTTGTTGTTTACATTATAGGGATTTTTAGGTTGGGAGGGGGGGCACACTGTCCCTTTCCCTCCATTGTGTTCCATTTCCCATCAGGCACTGCTGTGTGGCCAAGGGCCTCAGGAAGACCCAGCGGAAGCTGTGTGAGTGCAGGGATTACATCATTCTGTGCAGCCATGCCTGTCTGTGCTGATCAATAGCAGGCCTTGTAATGGCTGCTGGAGGCCATTACAGGGCACCCCTTGTTTCTCGCCCCCCTGCCGATCCAGAAAACAGGCTTGGACGCGGGACAGAGACTCGCAGCCCCACCCCGTTGGAACCCCTGTCAGTGAGCTCTTGCACAGAGTTGTGCCACTGCTTCAGGCTTATCCATATTTTCTCATCTTTCCTTGCACTTGAAATAGTTGCAAGTAAAAAGTTTGTTTTGTTCTCTGGCAAGGTCCCGATGGTATTTTTTGAATTCTTTGTTTAATTAGTTAGCAAATGTTTTTCGACTCAAGGAAAATATCTGGCTTTTGAGGGTTTGTAATGGGTACAACAGCTGATCCCTTGCTGGAGCTTGAACCTGCAGCCTGTTGGTAATAGCCTGTAAATAATGGCTGTGGGTTCAACGCCAAGGCTTCTCCCTATGAGTGTAGGATCTGGGACTATAATCTGCCTGTTACACTATCATTCAACATTTTCTCATTTCTACCCTACTGACCTGATTTGTTTAATTTTCTGTGTGAGATTAAGGATGACTCTCGTTCGTCGTTGAGAGCGAGAAATATTGTGCACATCTGTTTTATGTGTACGAATAAGGGGTGGAAGATACTGAAAAGTTGTGGGTGTTGTGGAAATTGTTGGCTGTTGCTCTGTACGTCATTCTTTTGAGCTTGTATACAGTGTAGTTGACTTACATGTGTGTTTAATGTATAGTGTCGGCTTTATTCACAAGCCTTGATGGGTTTTTTTTCTTTCCCATGAGGGGAAAAAAATATATATCTGGGCACAAACAAACGTTTTGAACATATCACACTGTGGTTAGGATAGTGAGCAACATCAATCCTCACTCCTCTCCAAAATGAACCAGGATGCCTGCACATACTCCCTCAGCATCCTGCTGTTTCTCACTTGCCTGGTTTTCTTCCATGTACTGTTGTATCTTGATACTTTTAGTTTTTCTGTTTCTTTATTTATATGTATAATTGCAATTTTCACAAACAGTTTTATTATCCATACCATTATTGTATCACACCCTTTAAGGTGATATGGTGAAGCAGTTATCCATGACTTTGTTTGTGTCATGTCAGTCCCTGGCCCATTTGCTGACACTAGGCTTATTGACCAATATAAACTCCCATTTGTGACCATCATATGGTGACTGTTTTACATCCCTGCTTGCTGGCTCATTCAGAATGTGGTATCCTTAGCTGCTGCCCTTAATCTGGGTACCACCTTTGCTGCTGTGTCACTGGTGAAGGCATCTGCTGAGGATCTGGGTGATGCTTTTTCCAAAGTAGCTTTTCTGGCAGCTGGACTATACTGTATTATTCCAGCGTAGCCAGTGCCAGAATTGGATTTCACTTCTCCTGGGGGCAGGGTCACTGCTGTTGCCTGGAGACGCTTTCTCGAGCCCCACGAGGTGCGTTTCTGTCATGGAGTCTGGTGGGCAGCTGGGACCTCAGCAGTGGGGAAAGGAGGGCTAGATGCTGCACGCAGCATGATGAGGTGTTTCAGCACTGTCACGTGCAGGAGAGTGTGAGTGCATCTCAGGCACGTGTCCATGAACTGGGGATTTTTTTTTAATTTTTTTTTTTAAATAATGGAAACCCAACATACTCATGACTTCCAGTCTGGTAAAATAGGAGAAGTGAACACATAGTTGAAATGAGGCTCTGGTTGTGCAGAGGCTGCTGGTTCTTACTGCAAGCACAGCTATCAGCTCAGTTATATTTATTTCCTTGTGACCAAGGGTGACTTACTTCTGTATTTGGTAGTGCATATGCTGTGGAGATTGTAAAAACAATTGTTCTGTATGAATAGGGAGTCTAGTGAAGAGGTTCTAAGCAGTGTGAGGTATGGCCCAGTCCTGCTGTAAACCAAACACTCCTCAGGAAGTGTGAGGAAATGGAGCAGTACCACTGGATGGGGGAAACAAACTTGATACTGAGTCTTGTGACTGAGGTGAATCACCCTGAAATGGGTGTGTATGAGCAGAGGGAGGGGGGTTAAAATGATGAGGCCACCTCCAATAGACCAGGCTTTTTCAGTCCATACAAGGGAGGAATGAAGTGGACGTCCTGCGTACAACAGGGATAACATTTAAGTGATTGTGAAAGACTACTCCCTCCTTAAAAGAAAAGTCTGTTTTTGTGCGTGTGTGTGTGTGGCACATTTTGGTGAATAACGCTAAAGATGCAGGGAGATCTTTAGACAAAGTTCAGGTCTTGGGGAGACCTGTGTGCACACACACGATCTTCTGCTGAATGTCAGCTCTCCAGCTTGAAACCCCCCTTTCTGAGGACTGGATGTGAAAAGCGCTGGGGGTTTGGTAGTCTCGGCACGGCTGGTGGCGGGAACCAATCCGTTGCCTACATTATTCATGAACTGCAGACACTGGACGGTGACTTTGTCCAGGAGGTTTAATAATGTCCATTCTCTGTTCTGCTTTGCTCAGGATGGACCATCTGGGTTTTCAGTGTCTTTCTCACTCCCTCTCACGCACACACAGTAATAGAGCTGCCTTCCTCTTACACACCCAGGCATACATAAGAACACACCCACATACACTTGCTTAACATTTTTGTGTTGAGAGAAGTGTCTGGCAGGTGGATTAAAGGTAATTAATCACCCAGAAGTAGGAGCTGCTAGTTGTACATGTACCTGCCAGGTGATTTACCTGATTACCTGAATGCAAACTCCCCTGAAGGCCAGACTGTGACCACATCACACACGTCGCTGCTTTCATTCACACCTTATTTGGCAAGTTAATTTGGGGTTTCTTGACGGCTGCAATCGTTTGAAGCTTTTCTTCACTTTATGTAAAGGAAAGAATTTTGTCTTAAGATGGATTACTGGGTTATTACATGTATGTATTGCATTGTCTGTTTTTATAATTGACTTAATCCTTTCTGTAATGATTTTCTTCTATGTTAACATTGGTATCTTTCTTAGCTTCCTCCATCCTGTGACGTTTATCCACTGTAAATCGTCAGACCTTTCATGGAAGGGAGGACGAATTACCCTTCAGTTAGAATGCCCACCCACACCCCCCGTGTTCCGATGAGATCACTTCTCTTTCTATTTCTCTGGCTCTCTCATCCTGCTTGCTGTGATTTATCCTGTGAAGCACAGCCTGGACTATTGAATTCTTAATAGGCCAGAGGTTCTTCCACACACTTCATATGGATTTTTCTTCCCCTCTGATTTTTTTTTATATATATATATATATATATATATATATATATATATATATATATCTCTCTCTCTCTCTCTCTCTCTCTCTCTCTCTCTCTCTCTCTCTCTCTCTCTCTCTCTCTCTCTCCTAAACCTCTTTCAGTCTGGATGAAACTAGCAGTAACTTTGCCAGTTTGACTCTGCTCTTTGGCACAATGTCATTGCTGAGACTCAAACCTCTGTTTAGCCTGTGCTCAGGAAGGCTCCACACTTGCTGGCCTATGGCTGTGGGATTATTTGCTGTGATCAGATTTGAAAAGGAGCTGTTTTGTTGCCTTTATGAAAGCTACTGCTATAGTCACTGATTCATTCAGGCCAGTTTTTTCCTGAATCTCTGTGCCACAGATGTCTGGTATGGTGTAGCAGGGATTTGAACCCAGGACCACGCCTTTATGTGCAAAATAGCACAAGAGAAGACACTTTATGTGCTTATTTTAATGAACTTGAGAGTCCGCTTCTGTTTTGTTTAACAGCATATAAGCTGGTGAGATGACGGCGTTTTGAAGAATCCTGGGAGGTTTCGCAGTAGTGTTTGTATTACAACCACAGACTCTTGAGTAAGAATCTCTATGTAATAACTAACCCTGTTCTTCTGTTGCCAGCTTAACTGCAGCCTGAGATGGAACCAGAGTCCTGGGTTTACTGTGGCATTTGGTACCACATCTGTCCCATGGGTGCTGCAGCTTGCATCTGCCTTCACAAAGGCCTTCCAGAAGGCTGTCCAAGTAGCTTAGCACTTAGTGTGTTCTCCCTTCTGTTTGTTCTTAGAGCAGCTTCCAGTAGGTTCTGTGGACTGCTAATTACTTCTGGAACAAACTCTTAATCAGGGCTCCAGAAAGCTCAAAGTTTGGACTTCCGACGATAATTATAAAACTTGGGTACATGTAAAAAAAATTTTTTGGACATTAGAAGGTGCATGCACTCCAGGAAACATTAGAAGATTTGCTCTGTGCTGAACTCACGAAGATGAAACTAAAATCCTTGTTAGGAAACATGCATCTGACAGCTGATGGTTTTTTGAGTGTGTCCTCTGACCAGTCTCCTATTCAACTTTATGTTCATGTTTGACATCACATTGAGGTCTCATCATGAGGTGTCTTTCCTGTGCTCACACTTAAATGGATTCCCCACTAGGACACTTTTAATCCTCATGGCCAGAGGTAGGGCTCCAAAGTGGTGTGTGACTCACTGTGATGCGTGGCTCCTATTAATTCCGTGGCTCATTCCATCACTCCCCCTTAACCTGGGGTCCAATTTCAGTGTAATCAGGTTGTTTGCACCTGTGTGGCAGGTGCTCGAGTGGCTTTAGTTTGACTGTAAATGAGTGAAAATGTGGTTTTTGAAAGCTGTAGTGTCAGATTTACATTTACTCACTAAGCTGATGCTTTCCTCTGGAGTGACTTACAGTGTTAAGGCATTTTAAATGATTCACCAGTTTATACAATTAGGTTTTTTACCAGAACAGTTTAGGGTAGATACATTACTCAAGGATAGGACAACAGGAGATGGTTTTCAAACCTGAGGCCCATGAGTGAGTGAGTTTTTTTAATTTTTTTTTTTTTTTTTAATTTTTTAATTTTTATATCCCCCCCCGGTCATTGACATAAGCCCACTGGGGCTGTTGTGGCCAGGGCACCTCACATCGGGTGGTGGTGCTGTAGGCTTAGTGGTTTGTTAGTGGGTACTTTCAATCTTCATTTTGGCTTCACTGGACTGGGACCACCTGGAACTTCACCACCTGTAGTCGGTACTGTGCCTTTCAGACCTTTGCCCGGCCGACAGATGGAGAACATGCTACTAGGCGGGTAAAGTAGAACCTGAAGGGAAATGATTCTGCTAATTGGTATACAGTGTCGTGTCCAAAGTAGCTTCAAGTTGTTTACTTTGTTCACTGAAGTTTTTTATTTTATATATATATATATATATATATATATATATATATATATATATATATATATATATATATTATTTTTTTTTGCTGGAGCAGTTCCAGTTTCTTAACTGCAGCATGGTACCCATTTCTCTGTATTGTGCAAATGTAGGTCTCTCTTGTGTACTCCCCATCCTCAATATCCATCAACGTGTTTACATATCACACCAGATGTATGGAAGCCTGGTTGCATTTCTGCTTTTTCTTCACACGTTTCTATTGCGTGTGTATGTGGGCGTGTGCTCAACTTGCTTCTAACCAAATGTTTCCAATGAGTCAAACTCATTGCCCCTCTTAAAGGCCCAAAAAGAGAGCTGATCTGAACTCCACCTACTGACTAAGCTGGTTCCTTCTTTCTTCTCAAGAGTCTCTCAGATTCTGTCGTCGTGTTGGACACCACTTGTGATTCCCCCCCCCCCAATCGCTGAAGGCCAGATGGTGTTGAACTGGGATGGTGGGGGCAGTGGGAGAGCAAGCGACAGGGAGCTAGAGAACTCCCCTTTTCTTTAGGACGGTATATGCAATATCTTCTGATGTCTGCCTATGTTCATAAAACCCTGGGGAGGCTATTAAAATTCCATCCTTCCAGTAATGCTGCTCATATAGTAATCACAGTTTGAGAGTTATTTAAACGGAGTTGGACGTCTCGTAGCATCAGAGAAGAGAAACACACTCTGCTTCCTTTTGTTCGTTACGTAGTTTGTAGTGGCTTTTTTTTGGTCTTTTTCAGGCAATGTTTATCATTGACATGTGAGGCAGCCTGGAAGTAGTGTGACCCCAGGGGCTGTGTGGGTTCGCTTTGGCTCAGACTACAGACGAATCACTTCTGAGACACACACACACACACACACACACACACACACACACACACATGCACACACATTCCATCGCGTTAAGCCTGGCATGCTCATGATTTCCCAGGTTCCTTTGCGCTTGTGGGGAATGAAGCAAATGCCCAACCGCAGGCTGCCACTGGCTTGGCTCCACGACAATGGTTCCTCTTTCCAGTGTGTTCGCCATGTGGAAGTGTATGGCGGAAAAACACATTCCTGCTGCGCACACCCCATCCCACCCCCCCACCCCCCCCACACCCTGACCATCAGGCTGCTGACAGTGCTCCATCCTGAGGAGGGAAATGTGAGGTTCTGCCCAGTGTCCAGTTCCTCTGGGTTCGCCACTGTATCTCAGACTTTTTTTTTTTTTTTTTTTTTTTTTTCTCTTTTGCTCATTCTGGTTTTTCCAGAGGACAGATTTTGAACCTGCTTGTAGATTTCTTAAAAGCAACATTTACTCTTATTATCACCAATATTTTTGCCACCTCAGTGAAGTGTCCTGTCTTCTGGATGCACCTGCTGCTCTGAGTTCATACAGTGTGGGGGTGATGGGTGCAGAGTGGACTCATTCTGGGAGAACATTGTAGAACTGCACACAAATTCTCCCCAGTGCAGTAATGGCTGAGAACAAATTGTTAACATTGATAAATCAACTTTTGTTTTTACAGTTTAATAGTTTATGGAAACTGTAGCTTATTGTGCCCCTCATCCTGGCTGTTGATACTAGTAGTAGCACAGTTATTCTCTTCTTGTTCAGTTTTAGGAAGGACTCTTCTGTTGTCTCTTTGAGGAAGTGGTTTTCACCTCGTATGGCCTCAGTGACAGGACCAGCTGGCCTAGAAAGTCTAGCTGTGACCTGGATGGCTGCTCTGGATACGAGTGTTCATTATGGAGCTGCTGATTGTGATGGATCACCTTTCCTTTCTAAAACTAGCAGGCTGACCAGTCAATCCTTCCTGCCCATCTCTGCGGTGCAGGGAATCCAGCTCACGACCTTGTGGGAGGGGAGTGGATAGTTGCTGGTGCAGGGGCGGGGTTAGTGCAAGGCCTGATCTGCATCAGGGTGGGACTGAAGACGTGTGCAACGGTACTCCTGAGCCTGTTCTCTCCTGAGGGAAGCAACCCCCCCCCACTCTGTCCCCTGTCATGCCTTTATTTTATTGCCGATTCATCAGGCTGTCAGGCACGTCCCTCTCTGCTATCTTTATCGGGCAAAGATTTGTGTTCCTGGAAATGGGATGGAGAACCACTAAACATACCTCTCCCTAATGTAAATTACTTTCCCAGTTTAACCCCAGGCTCCAGTTTCCAATCAGACACAAGTCGAAGGTTAAACCTGGTTTAGCCAGCTCTGCAGAATTTCCATTGGGTCTGGATTGAATGGTGAGAGATGTGAGACATCACTTTCATGCTAGATATCCTTGATTCTGCATTTTAATTCTTTCAGTGATGCTCAGATTCAGGGCCCTGGTAGAAAGTCACATGTTGTGCAAGCAATACATGTTTACTATTTTAGCTATAAGGTATGGCATTCTGATTGTAGACGCTCTTATCAATGCATCATATTCATAAGGTTTGAGGTTCAAGGTAAACAGCTGCTGAAAATGGGCTCCAGACAGCAATGTAGATGTATGGCTGTCAGTGGGAACAACAGAATCCTATATATACAGTGAGCTTGAGCAGTTCTGAGCCACTCTGGCCTGGCGAACACCCCATGTGACATCCATGGTCGAACAAAGAGATATTTAATCTCTCCCCACCCCCGTCAGCCACAAGGTCTGCTGCGCTATTGATCTGCGCAGGCTCTGTGCTCATGTCAGCAGTTTGGCAAGATGTTGGCAGATCAGACTTTGCAGCTGACCCTAGATCAGTTAGATATCACTGTAGTGGTAAAGAGTTGAATTTAGCACACCCTGTGCTGGTCAGGACTCTGACTGCTAGTGATTATTGTAAATATTATGTCAAAAGTGAGGTAGAACATCAGTTTGTTTTTTACAAAGTTACTCAGTTATTTACCTGTTTTATAGGGGTTAGGAGGAGGATTTGAACGTGGGTCCTATGAGTCTTTTGAATGCAAGGCATTGGCTGTAACCATATTGTACCTCCTGCCCCTTTGGTGGTTTTTAATTCTTTGGAGTTTTTTGGCTAGGAGTAGGATTCTTTTTACTGAATTTCATTAGATTAAATACTTTGGTCAGAAAGATGGCCACAGTTTTCATCTTGCAGTTTGAACCCACACCTTTACTGTAGTTCCTGTCCTACCGCAGTGCTCACTGTCCTCTCTCACCTTAGGAATATGTTAAGGGGCCTACTTGGCCCTTGGACTTGGAGGCTGCTGCTGTTGCTGCTCTGTTTTTTCCCGTTGCCAGGAGAGCAGCACCTCACTTGCCTGTCAGTGTGTTATTTTCCACTCCCCCCACCCCCTTTGACCAATTGGTCTGTGAATCAGCCCTTGCTTATGCACATAGGACCCAATCTATCACATACTGGAGGATGGAGGGGGTGTCAGTCACAGCCAGACTTACATCTATAAATATTGTCCCTTTCTTGAAGCCTACACCCTCCCGGTGCCTGGGTGCGGCTCTCCTGGCCATCTGGGCCACAGGATTGTTGGGACAAGGGGCCGACATTTCTGAAAAGGTTTGCATTCCAGTCGTGGCCACAGATTCCTGGATATTAAGCGAGGTCTGCATGTGTCAGTCCAGAAACCACATGCTGAGAGTTCATGGCAATCCCAGTGGGCACACAGCATTCCCCCCACCACTGTGTGTCATAGCACTTGAGGATTTGGAGTGAAACTGAAAATGCCATTGAACTCTTGAGCTTTGAACTTAGCCTGAATAGTTATAGCAAAAATATTCAGTTTATATAAAAAAAAAAGAAAAAGTGCTGAGTTGGAAGCTTTGCAGAGATGTACTTATTAAGCAGCTATAATAGAAATAAATAAACTCAAACATTCCTCTATCCTGGCACTCTGGTTGACTGGTCTGAACTCCAGTAGCTTCAGATACGGGAATGATTCCTGTTTTTCTTACCATAGGTTATAAGCTGCTTAGCACAGTAGAGTGTACCAAAATGGTGTGTATTCTTGCTTTTCTTATCCTAAAAGATGCAGTCATCTGTTTTGAGCATGAGGAAATAATTTCTGCCATTCTGACCCCACATCAGCTGTGTGACCTGAACATATTTTGGCAATGAGGAAAAACAGTTTCCTTGATATGATGACAGAAATAGCAGAGAGAGATGTGCCAGCCAACACTCTGCACAAAGCTATACACCTTCTCAGGTGGAAGGGAAGAAAGTACTTTCAAGTAGCATGTCTTCAGCTGTGCGCACCCTGGTGGCCCCCTTTTGCCAGCCTGGTGGCTGCTGACAGACTGAAGCACAGCTGGTCTTCTGAGGGTTAGAGCTGCTTGGGAGCCTTGGATTGCAGCCCACAGAAATCCTTTGCTTCTTTTACAAGCTCTGGTCCTGAAATTGGCCTTAGCTGTATACAGACAACTAGCCTTTAACTGGGTATACTGTAGAGTTTGTTGAAATCTATAACTAGAGCTGTAATTGAGAGGGTGAAAGGAGCAAAGGGACACCTACAGAGCCCTGCTGTCACAGCAAAGGGCACTGTACTCTTTTTTTTTTTTTTTTTTTTTTTTTTTTTTTTTTTTATTAATTTTTTTTTTTTTTTTTTTTTTTTTTTTTTTTNTGTCACAGCAAAGGGCACTGTACTCTTTTTTTTTTTTTTTGTATTTCATCAATTGTTTATTCTATTTTCTTTTATTGTAGTGATTTGATGTATAAAATGATCCACCAGATATATTCAGAATGTGAACTTGCCATGTTGCTATTGTGGCCATTTCACTCTTACAGAGAATGTTGTTATTGTTTTTATTAATACATTTTTTAATGCTGTGTACTGTATTTTGATGTGGTGGACTACAGTCCCACAGTACTTCATAATGGCTGAATACCAGCCAGCATTCAGGAAGGGCATTCAAGAAATGCATCTCTTTCAAAACTCCTTTCTCTCCTGATTTTCTGACAACAACATGGTGGTATCAGAGAAACCGTGCTCTGATCATCATGTGTTTGTCTACAGCTCTTCATCTGTAATATGAAGGTTGCTGGTTAAACTCCCTGTTTTGCTGTTGTACCTTTTAATCAAAGTACTTAGCAAGAGTTAATGCGCCCTTGTTTTGTAAATCAGTGTCAATTTGGACAAAATGGCTTAATTAAAAATAATGAAAACTGAGCTCTGAATTCATTTGTTGTGAAATATTTGTCGATTAAATGAAGGTTCACTTTCACGAAACAAAGGCTTTAACAGGGTAATCTGTAAACTCTTTTTGTATTGTGTTGGTGTTTTGTATTTGTATTAGGTTCAGTGTAAAGTTCTGGTCAGTGTTCTTTATTGCACAGTCCCCCTCCCCCCCGTAAACTCAACTTAAGTCTAACAGCAACCTTAAATTTTTGGTGCTCTTATAAAAATTGCACTTTTTTTTGTGCCTGACAAATGTAACTGTGGGACAGCTAATGTTTAACGGAACACAATGTGTAACAGTAAACAAGATGGTGAATTTAGATGCTTGGGCCACAGTTGAGAACTGCTAGTCTAGACCTTATCAGTCTGTGTGAATGTTGTGCACGAGGGTCTGGAACTTTTTCACACCTTATTCTCTCTTCTGTCTCTCCCTTTGCAGCGATTTTGAACCCGAAAAATCCAAAGGAACCACCAAAGTCATTCAGCTTTGACTACTCTTACTGGTCCCACACCACAGTAAGCTAACCACTTATGTCAACAATTCCCTTTTCCTCTTTGACTTTTAAAATCTTGCATCTTAAAAAGCACTATGAGATAATGGAGATGAATCTGTTGTATTTTTGCAGGGATAAACTTTTCTAAACCTTATGAGCACATTTTTAAGAATGATTGATTACCTCTCAAAGATAACAAATCTTGGGGGTAGGGGGGCTTTTTGCAGGTCCTTATAAGATAGGTAGTTAGCGTTATTTACAAAAAAAAAATATATATATATAAAAGTGCACATGTCTCCCTTCAGCCGGATGACCCAGCCTTCGCCTCTCAAAGCCTGGTCTACAATGACATAGGCAAGGAAATGCTGCAGCATGCCTTCGAGGGCTACAATGTCTGTATCTTTGCTTACGGCCAGACGGGTGCAGGAAAGTCCTACACCATGATGGGCAAGCAGGAAGATGGCCAGGCGGGCATCATCCCCCAGGTATGCCTGGTCATGGACACAAAGACCTTTAACATAAATCATGCTCTCACTGTGACTCCCAAAAAGGGAGAGAATCTTCCTGTGCAGTCATGTACACTTGTATTAATAATATTTTTATCCTATTTCCTGTCAAAGCATGTAAACCGTTAATACTTGGTTAGATTTATTTGAATGGACTCAGAGGGATTATTATGCTGTTTTGATGGAAGAGAAACCCTTTGAGACTGACCTCCATTGTGAGAGAGGTGTACATGCTGTGCTGGGTTTTCTTTGGTTTCTTCGACGAGCGCTTTTAAAAAGCTCTTTGTGCCGCACGTTGATCGACATCTACCACCTCCCACTTCCAGCTCTGCGAGGAACTCTTTGAGAAGATCAATGATAACAGCAACGAAGACATCTCGTACTCTGTGGAGGTGAGTTACAGGCCTGGAGTGCTTCCGTTCCCCCTCCAGTCCTGCTGTTTGGCGCCCCCCAAGTCATGTGCTAGAACTGCAGTCAACACCTCAGAACTGGTGATGACACAAAGGCTTTGTTGTACAAGGCTGTGAGGCATGAACCCTGGCAAGAGGCCTCAAAGTCCAGCAGTTTCCTTGGCGACCTCTTGTTAGATAGTACTTGAGAGTTGCCACAAGCTGCAGCAGTAGACACCTACTGAAGATGTCAGCTGCCCCGTTTGTATGCAACAGGGGTCCTCTTCTGTAAAGGGATACAGTAGTTTTCACTGTTGTGCTCCTTTTGGGGTCTTCAACCCATTGTTGTTTAGTGAAGTCCCTTTGCTGGCTGCTGCACGGAGCCTTGGTTACATCTTGGCCTCAGTTGATCACATATGGACAAAGCTATCCAAGTACAGACATGAAAGACTCATTTGCCCTTTGACTGACTTGAGGGATCTTGGAGTTGGATCAGTCCTAGATAAGAGTGAGAAGGTCAAGGGGTAGTGAGGGCAGCACGAGTGACGACAACTGGCCTGGCTTGCAGGTGGCCTATATGGAGATCTACTGTGAGCGTGTGCGGGACCTGTTGAACCCCAAGAACAAGGGCAACTTGCGCGTGCGCGAACACCCACTCCTTGGCCCGTATGTGGAGGACCTGTCCAAGCTGGCTGTTACCTCATACACAGACATCGCTGACCTGATGGATGCAGGCAACAAAGCCAGGTAAGACAGTGTAGTTTACATGAAACGCTGCTTTACTTCAGTGTCTGAAGTTGAGGCTTCAGTAGTTGCAAAAGAGCCAAGGTGGTTATCAACAAGGCCACTGTATAGGGGAGTTGAAATTACCAATGATTTTCTGAGTTTTAGTTCTACCTGCTACACCTTCAGGATCAAGGTCAAGTCTATTTATTTAGGTTGACCAGGTCCTCAGTCAACCCTAGAAGCAAGGACTGATTTTCCCACTTCAGTCCACCACTTTGTGGTTAGTTCTCTTGTCTGATCTTGTGACCTGATCTTCTGATCCTGATCTTGTGCCCTAGTGCAAAGGAGCACTTAAACATCTCAGTTCTAGAAGTGGAAGGATGCTATCAGAATCTATTCTCGGCAGCAATTTCATGAGCATTCAGTAATTTCAGTAATTTACAAATTGTAAAATGAAGTGTGAAACTGCCATGTCACAGGGTACAACGATAGGACACTGGTTTGGTCACAGACTACTATGCTGCTCTCTGTAATTGGTGCAGACTGAAAGAGGATTAAGGTAACCGCAGGTAAATCTCAGAAGCTAATGAGCAACACACAGCTGTAGTCTAGGTATAGACTGCGCGTTGGGGGTATTTCTTCACAGTGATGCTGGGTGCATCTGTGTGCACTGTTGAGCTGTGTTGTGTTTGTCCCGCAACTGTCAACCATGTCAGCTGAGCAAATGTGCTGTAAGTAGTGGCTAGGGGGGTGTCCCTGGACAACTATGCCAGGGCACGACAGCAGTTGTCCTGCTTAGGCTTTCCTTGTCCAGCTCTGGCAGGCACAGTACACAAAAGCTCACCCTTGGCAACGTGTCGCTGCGGGCACCCGAGACGTTTATTTTATGATCATCGATCTTTTCTTGCCCCGCTATCTGTTACACTCTTTTTGCTGAGTGATACTGCAGTTTCTCCTGTGGTGTCACTCCAAATATTTATGTGCTTATTAACTTATGTATTAAGAGGCAGACACTACAGGCTGTTTTACACCACTTATCATACAAGTAATACATGGTGAAAGTATCATGATTGCTCAGATGATCATGCTCTGGTCCTGCAGGACAGTAGCAGCCACCAACATGAATGAAACCAGCAGTAGGTCGCACGCTGTCTTCACTATTGTCTTCACGCAGAGGAAGCACGACAGTGAGACTGACCTGTCCACTGAAAAGGTGATGTGCTATACCGTACACCCTTCGCTGCCTGTCCTCTGCTCTCTTTATGCAGCTCCACCCACTGTGTCTATAGTCTTGGCTCCACATTAGGCTGGGCAAAGCCTTACAGTGTCAGGGTACCAACTGTCAGACCAAATGTGTTCTTAAATCTTTATATCTCTTCAGGTCAGCAAGATTAGTCTGGTGGATCTGGCAGGCAGTGAACGGGCAGACTCCACAGGGGCCAAAGGAACCAGGCTAAAGGTAATCCACTCACCTGTATCCACCTTACATTCCCCACAGTCTGCAAAAAATGGGCTGGATTACCACAGTTAAATTAGTTTTGATGAGTTCAGTACTGCCATCCAGGCTCTGTGGGCATTAAATGTCGCGCTTATTAAAGTGCACTTCCTCTGCACGTGTCCGCCTGTCTGCTGAGCCGTTGTATGTCTTAAAATGGTTTGGGCCGGAATGGCAGCCCAATCGATGCATGTGTCCACATGTGCCTTGATGATGAACCGCAGTCCAGGTTTCCACAAATGGATCTGAAGAAAGCCTTTCTCAGCACAGAGCTCCAGCTCTCCTGTTTCCTTTTCCCGTTTTAGGAAGGTGCGAACATCAACAAGTCCCTGACCACGCTTGGGAAGGTCATCTCGGCCCTGGCAGAAGTGGTGAGTGTCGATCGGTTGCATCAGCCACACAGAGGATGTCGTTCCCTTTGGACGTGCTGTAACCCAGTCTGCTGTTGTATCTTTCTCTCCTGTTCCCAATGCTTCCTCTGCTCAGGATAACTGTACCAGCAAGGTAAACTGTTCAGCAATCCCCTGTCTCCCTTGTAACCCCCACTAGAGATCCTTGAACATCTGACCTCATGGGACACAGTTTCCTAATCCAGCCCATCTTGGTTTTTCAGTCAAGTTGCTTTAAATGACTTTCATTCCATTTCTCCTTTATTAATAATCTCTGAAACTTCTGCCTAGTTGTTTCTGAAATCTGTATTGACCCCCCTCGTTAATGTGAAATGTGGTATTTTTGACTAGTGTTTTAAAATGCTTCTTGTTCTTCATGTGATCTAGAGCAAGAAGAAGAAGAAGACAGACTTCATCCCTTACAGAGACTCTGTTCTCACGTGGCTACTCCGGGAGAACCTGGGTAAGGAGGACGATGATGCTCAAGTCTCATTCCCTTGAGATGATATCACAGTCTCGCTGTAGGCTGGTCTGCACTGTGCTCCAGCAGACTAACTGTAAGCTCTTGGGCTGTGGATTCAAATCTATCTACGTTTGTGCTGAGTTTGCACGTTTTTAACGTTCTGGACTTCCTCTCAGTCCTTAACGTGCCTTTTAGCTGAATTTTTGACTCTGCTGTGTTTGTGAGACGTTGCTGTGTTTGTGAGACATTGCCCTTTGACAGACTGGTGTCACAACCAGAGTGCGTCCTGCCTTATACCCTATGCTTCCGGGGTGGTCTCTGGGTCACCGCAATTGTGACTTGGACAAGGGATTATTAATAGTGTATGGCAAGGAACTTGAAGCACTTTTCCCACAAAAAATGTTGAACTACATTAAAAAAAACACCAATAAAATTATTTAAGGCTGCACCTTCTCCAATGTGAAGGCAATTATGCTTAGATGAAGTCAGCATTTTTGTACAGCGCTTTCAATCTCTAGTTTTTAACCTTTGATTAGTGACTATCTGCTTGAGGTTCTCAGGGTTCATGTGTGTATTTCTCACTCTTTGTTCAATAACTTATTTGCTCTTTTTCTTTCCTCTCAGGTGGAAACTCCAGGACAGCTATGGTTGCAGCCCTCAGTCCTGCTGACATCAACTATGACGAAACCCTTAGTACCCTAAGGTACTGCTTTTACTGCAGCATGCTGTCAACACCGTCAGCACACTCAACATGTCACACAAGGACATGGAAATGACCTGCAAATCATCTGAGTACATTTACATGTAATAATGTAGTTCTCCCAACAGATTTTATCTCCAGAGCAAATTTGAATGTTGCTTTTACAATCATTTATATAGTAGTCAATTTGAAGTCCAGTTCCTTCATTCATGTTGGACTTGAACCTGGAACTTATCTGACTGTGGCCCAGGTGTTGCTTGGGTTCTGTTAGCAGGGAGGGCACTCTGCAGTGCTGGTGTTTGTATTTCCACCTTAGAGTTTCATACTCTTTCGCCTGCTCAGATATGCTGATCGAGCAAAGCAGATCAAGTGCAACGCGGTGATCAACGAAGACCCCAACGCCAAGCTGGTGCGTGAGCTGAAGGATGAAGTTGCGCGTCTCAAGGATCTGCTCCGTGCCCAGGGCCTGGGTGACATCCTGGACAGTGAGTTGAAACACAGCACCCCTAAATGCAGGGAGGATGCCGTACTTCTCCTATAACAAGACCCCCCTCCCTGCTTATAGAATGTAATATAGCTACAGTAACTAATTTTTCTTTTTTGCTGTCTGCTGAGCCTAAACTGATCTTGCTTTGACTACTATGTCACTTCTTCCTGTTATTATTACTTTGACTAACCATGGCTGGATCAAACAAAATGAATGTTAGCGTGTTCATTACTGTTCCTATTAGTTCAGCTAGAAATGCATAGCATGTCAAGACAGGAGCTCATTGGCATGTCTGTGGATATGAGGATAACCCATGTTTCCTTCACATGCTAACATTCTCGACATCAAGGTTTTGTTTTTCCCTGTCTTCATACTTTGGTGTTTGTTCGGTCCAGCTGAAGATGTCTAATACCTCCTCCCCCTCATCACTCTACTGCTAGTTTGACATCTGACCTCTGATCCTTCTTGTGTTCTCCTGCTTTCCTTCAGTTGAACCAATCGGGGACGATTGCCCAGGAAACGGAAGCAAATGTGTGTATTGGGTGTGCCGGTGCCTGCAGCCCTTGTAGCCATTGCTTCTGGTGCCCCCTTGAGGGAACCTTGCTGCTTTTTGCATGCGTCAAGGCTAATGCTAAAGCTGAAGTTCAGCACCAGCTATCATAGATAGATGCATACGCTCCCTATGGGAGGGAGGGGGTAGTTTGTTTTTGCATTTGTATCAAATGAGTTGAGCAAAAATGCTTTTTTGACAGTCAGAAAGTGCAGAAAAATAAATGCGGGACTGATGCTGTTTTCAGTAAATACTGGATGTCCTGCTCCCTCAAACATGTAGTGAATTTTCTCCTTAGTGTTTTCCTCCTCTGTCTCAGCCTTTCCTCTCCTGTTGAGTGTGTGTGCTGTTTCATTCATTGCAGGTGGCAGTATTGAGGACGTTAGAATGCTCAGCTCTCATTTTGAATACATGAGCTACCAGAGCAAAGGTGCATGTCTCACTGGTCCTGAATGTGGACATTGTAAAGCTGTCCATTAGGCATACCCTGCAGATGTACGCTAGTTCTCTCTACTCTTTTATTAATCTCTAGCCTTGGAACTGATGTCCCCACAAGACTGTTTCTGTGTCCTTTCACCTCTGCTGTGTCTGCAAGCGGGAAAAGTTGCTTTTTGGCGTATTTGCCACCGTTTGGGAATTCTAAAATCGGGATGTGCTTTTCATGTACTCTGTGGGCATCCCGGAAATGTTCATTTGCCAGGAGGACACAGCAAATGTCTTTTAATTGTTGCTGCTTCTTGTACTGTGATCACCTGTCACCAACAGCCAGGTCCTTCGAGTCCTTTTCACTGAAAAGGAGATGTCTGTGTAAATTCATGTTAGTGGGCCTCTTTATCGTAGCCTTTGGAACTGTTAGCATCTACTCTATTCAGGGGAACTTGTAGGCCTGGCTTATAACCACTACCATTTTAATTTAGAGGAGCTTATCTTGCTGCATGTGCCTTAGTGCCACCTGCCTTCCCTGTGCTCTACCCCCAACTTCCCCTTCCTCCTTCAGCTTTCCAGCTCTGCCATTGCCCTGTGTTCTGCTGTCCATCCTGCAATCTGTACAACGACGACAGTTTTCACTCTGATCTGTGCCACTCTTTTGGTGATCTTCAGCCTATACATTGTATATCTTTCCACACAGTTCTGCCTGTGTTTAAAATTATCTGCACAGAGCTGGTCAACAAGATTTGCTGAATAAGGAGAACATGGTGTTGAAAGTCAACATTTGATTGGGATCACTTTTCCCATCGATATTTTGCCATCATTCAGTTCATTGAGTCTTATTGGTGAATGACTAAGGTCAGATGCAGCTAAAATTGCATATTGACTGACAATATGGTGAGTCTGAACACAGCTTTCTGATGTGCCATGTAATTGTATAACTGGCTGCTTCATTTCCTAGTGGGAGTTGAATAAACACTCCAAGCTTTTCCACAGAGACCTTGGCTCCATCCCTGAGCACAAGCATTCCTTGTGACCAGAAAAAAAATGATTTTCTTTATGTGGCACTTTAAATCCATAAATATGATTTATTAATATGTTTCCTAGCACTTTCATAAAGGTTGACATAGTTAGATTTCAACAAAATATAGGTTATTTACCTATGAGGTACCATTTCACAAACTATTCAAAATTGTAGCCTTACAGTCACAGGTCCTGTTTCTTAACTGCAGCTCCTTCTGTTGTCCTCACTGAGGCACCAGATTGAGTGCCCGGCGGCAGCTCTCCTCTACATTGTCACATGGTGATCAGGTGTGAAAACTGCCGGCTTGTGTAACTAACCCGTTTGCTGTTATGTCTCTTTGAATTCCTATGTGTGTTTTGTGTCTTACACTTAGTCTTTCCTCCTTGTTTTTCTCTCTCTGTTTCTATTTCTCTTTCTGTTGTCTCAACCTTTATACCCCACCCCCACCGCATCCTGCCCCGTGGTGGTTCAGACCTCAAAGACATACACAACAGTAAACATAGATACTTGCTTGCGTCAGAGAACCAACGGCCTGGCCATCTCTCCACAGCGCCCATTGGCTCTCTCACGGAGCCCCCTCCGCCTGGCGCTCTTGCTGGTCTGGGGGGGCTGCCCTCTGTCACCAGCATCCAGGAGCGCATCATGTCCACACCGGGTGGGGAGGAGGCCATTGAGCGGCTGAAGGTATGTCTGCCCCACTGAATTCACTCTGGTTCATAGGTATCTGTCTTTTGATGGCCAGGAAGGATCATCAAAGGTGGGGGGTGCAACTAGACAAAATGGTGTGGTAAGCTTGGTAAGTGATTAGATATGAGGACAAAATAAGCTTTATTAGTATGATCACTTCCATCACCATGCTGACAGAAGCTGAGTGACTCTTATCATAGCTGCTGGGTCTGTATGTGAGCCCACTATGAGGACATCACCCTCTGCAGCCATGACAAGAGTTTGATTGGTTCTCCTGTCCAGGGACTAGCTGAGATAATTATGTTCCTCTCCAGGGGGCATCTGGGGGTCATGGTTATTGGAAAAGGTTTCAATACTCTATCCAAGTGAAGCTGTTGCATAACAGTCGTGCGTGTTAATGAGGACAGTTGGTGGTAATGACGCTAATCTCATACAGCCCCTGCACAGCTTCTGCTTAGCATCTCCTCCTCTTTTCCCCAGTCAGTGTCGTTCACGGCCCACCCTCATTTTCTCAGCGATTCCACCATCCCACTTGGTGCCTTTCGCGACGCCTTTCCCTGCCTACGAGTGTTCTAGAGCTAAGTAAACAGTACTGCAAAGTGGGGTGTGTGTAATGGGGAGTGTTGCCGTGGCAACCCTGACAGTGTTGTCAAGGCTGCATTTGGCAATTTTGTCCTCTTGTGGAGAAAAACATTGTAAATGCAATCTGTACTCTGTATTTAAAGCTCATGCAGGTAGTTAGATGTCTACGGTTGCAGCTTTGTGCAGTACTAAAAGGGAGTTGAAGTGCAGAAGAATCTTTGCTGGGAGGGTTCATTTCAGGGAACAATGGATCATTGTGGTGCTGCTTGTTCCTGCTGATGCCTGAGTGCAGGGAGACAAGCTGGGTCATTTGTTCTGAAAGGCATCACTTTGCTGTTGGAAAGGGAGTGGGTTAGAGAAGAATATTGGAATCGCGGTTTCCACCCCCACCATTCCCTTTTCCCTCTCTCCCTTTTCGTCACATGTTCCCTCCTGCTTCTTCTGTCGCTCACTCCTGAGTGGGAGTCGGCGCTGGGCGGCCTCATCCGTCAGGAGCTGCGGTTGTCATGGAGACCCTGGTGACCCAGTCTGATGGTGTCATCCAGTGACGTGGGCACATCGCATTACTCCTGGCATCAGGACAAAAATAGACAGTCATTCACGTGAAAGAACTGAAATGAGAACAAGTCGTGCCTCTTGGACCTATGTGACGTTGTTCTGCGATGATGAAAAGGCAGGATTTGGCTTCCTGCTCACCGAGAGTTTACGTCAGTTGTAACGGGGCTGTGATTTAAAACGCACACACATATATATAAAAACACAGTAATGTATACAGCGGCATACATGATGAGTGGAGAAATGAAAATAAACATTCAAAGGTTATATTAAAAGGCACATCTCGACAGCATCTGTTCTGGAACACGGTGTGTTAATTAAGTGTCCTGTTGATTTGCATAAGGGCTGCATTTGCTGTAGGAGTCTCTGACTGGCAAAACATGAAATGTGCCATGTATTGTCCTGCTGGCACTGAGGCAGATCGGGTATGAGGAGAAGATGCCCACACACAGGGTGATGATGACGTTTTCAGGTGTGAAGGAGAAGATAGTCAGGGTTCAGTGGTGCTATTCCTCTTCCAGGAATCCTAGAATGATTCATTTACCTGTTGGTGGGGCACTGTCATCATACCTTTTTTTGTGTCTTCATACCTTTAGTCAAGAAAAGGCTTTCACTGTCATTTTTACGCCATCTCTTAAAACATAGATACCAATAGTCTGACGAAAGCTTTTTTTCCCTTCAGCCATTTGACAAAAGTGTTGTTTAGTGACATCCTGCTTTATAGTCCCTGGTTTGAATATCTTTGTGAAGTTGTTCTGTTTGATTCATTCTTCAGCTGCTTGCTGCCAAAGCAGAATGTCAAGTGTTTCATAGATTATAAACAACAATAGATGGAGCCTTTTCAAAGCTCAGCAGGGACACAAACTGTCCTTGCAAGATCTCCGTGCCCTTGCACTCCCTCCCCCATTCCCCAGACGCTCTCTGAATTTCTGGGAGGTCGTTTTGACACGTTGACAGTGCAGTTGGAGGAGGGGTGGACCCTGAGCAAAGGCCCCTGCACAGCTGCAAGCCCCAGAGTCCCACGTCAGTCAAATGGCTGTACCACACCCCTCTGTGAGAGCAGTGTGCACTTAAACCCATCCTGCCTCAGTAGGAGTAGGCCATGATCTGTACAAATCCCGTACCTTCACTCTCTAAGAAGCATAGTGAGCTTCATAACTGTGTGTGGGTGTCACCTTATTAAAAAATGTGCATGATGTTAAAGAATTACATTTTACACCATTTACCAAACTGTGACTTGTATTGACTCATATTGACCTTTTCTAGATCATAAGAAATTTTATTGTGTTGGAATGCTGCGGTAAACTTGTGCATGTTAGACAATATAGTGAAATGTAAAGTGTCTGAATACTTGGCTAACTTGCAGGTCCTGCACCGCCAATTTGGTCACCTGCTGATGTTGGTCTTTCACCAAGCCTGAGATGCTAAAAGTGTGGTCATGCCCTCTTCCTGTCCCTAAATAAGACTGCTAGGATCTGGGGATCTGTCCTTTATTGAAGTGCTACCAATGAGATGCCTTCATGCCTGACGCAATACAGACCGGAGTTCTCTAAAGCTTCCCTACCCTAGATCCGTTCACTTCTTTGAAAATGTTACAGCCCCTCAATCTTGACTGTGCCATCAGTCCTGTGGTTCTTAGTGCTGCACTGTTCCTCACGAGCGTTTCTGTTTACCCCCCCTCCACAGGAATCCGAAAAGATCATCGCCGAGCTGAATGAAACATGGGAGGAGAAGTTGCGGAAGACTGAAGCCATCCGCATGGAGAGGTGGGTGAGCAGTTTCGGTCACATGATTTCCTGTCTTAAACTTGGGAGAGATGGACAGTGGAAGGGTTCCACAGGACTTCATACACAGACACCTCCACATTAACTTTCTGTCTAATGAATAGAAATAAAATGTTTCACATGAGCATCTTTTGAAAGTTTGTTCAAATTTAAATGTGTTGTAGTTCCTTTTAAATTTCACTGCTTTGATAAATGAAAATTGGTGTCCGTATTGTTGTCCACCACGTGTCGTAACAATGTCTTATCTTTACACCCCACACAGAGAGGCCCTCCTGGCAGAGATGGGTGTTGCCATTCGCGAGGACGGGGGCACTCTGGGGGTCTTTTCTCCAAAAAAGGTATGTAGGGCTTTCATGTCAACATGGATTGGTGACACCGGCCCTCCACTTCCACGTGGTCTTTGACTCTCATAACTCATGTTTTACATTTGATTATTTTTTTTCTCCTTTACTCCTTTATTGTTTTTCTCACTCAGTGTTTGTATTTGAATTGACCATCTCCTTTGTTTCGCAAGCTGTATAGCTTTACAGTTTTCCAAACAATGAGATTTGATTAAAAAATTAATGAGGTTTCCAATATCCTCAGGAAATGTACTTGAACTACTGCTACCCTTTCAGTCATAAAGCTACTTAACTCGCACACTTAACAATGTTTAAAATACAAATTAAAATGTATCAATTTATTGTCCATAACAATGTCAGTGTAAAAAGAATCTGAACAGTGAGTAAAGATTTTGCCATAAAACTATATTTTACCCTCATTAATTATTTAATGATTAAGGGCTTGTATTTAAAAACCAGTACCAGTGCCTTCAGTCACGTGTCTGTCCACAGCTACTTGAATGATGCTGTTCTACTTCTTCTATTCGTTATATTCAGCCGCATACTTTCTCGGAGGCAGCAGGTGCCATAGAGGTTAGATCTGTTGCCTCACGGTCAAAGACCACCGTTCAAATGCCTGCTCGCACAATGGTACTATTGACCATGGTGCTCAGCTTGAATTAACACAGCAAAAATTCCCTGGCTTTACAAACGGGGTAAATTGTTGAAAGCATGTTAGGGTGCAGACCTAATGTTGTTAGTTGTATTGGATGAAGAAATGACAAATGAATAATTCGAAAAATAATGATGAATGTGTTCTTACATTAGGGATTTGACCCCATAGCCTTGTTGTCACAGTTGTGCCTTTTTCAGTGTCTTGGGACTGCTGTGTCTGTTTGTGACCAGACGCTGGGATTTTAACTGTTCCCCATTGCATGTTGGTCAAACTACGGATAGGACAGAGGGTGTGTGCCTGTCTCTGTTCAGAATAGGGAAGGTGACGCTGGCAGCAAGTGATTGTGGGGACTGTTCTGCTTTGCCCTGTTGAAAAGGAGCTTAACAAGGGGACTCCCCACTCGTTTCGGGTGGATTATCGCTCTCTGTGTCAGAGGATCCATGCAGGCTTGGTCACATGACCAGCAAAAGTAGCATATCAAGTGAAGCTGCCTCAAACCTGTGTGGTTTTGCTGTCATTTGGTTGAATCAATGACAGTCAACATGTCCCTTCAAAACCTCATGCACTTAATGTAGAAGAGTCTATTATGTAGACAGTAAATTTCAAATGATGGCTTTGAAATGGCCTCTTTTGACACACCTGATGGTTGAGAAAATGAGACATGTCTTCTGCTTTTTTTTTTTTTTGTTTTACTGATCCACTGATTCTGTCCTTTTCTGTTGTTCTCTCCATCTCTTCTTTCTCCCCTCACACTGTATCCTCTTTTTATGATTTAGCTTTTCATAGAGAGGCCCTGTGATCTCTTTGCAGATTTTAACGGGGTTTTTTCCCCAAAGAAGGTTGGTGGCATAGTTATAGGTACTTGGTCTGTCGTAGGGGTGTATGTTCTGCAGAACCATGGGACTAGCATGTTGCTTAGGATGGGACTAGTATGCTGCATTAGTTAGGTTTTTTAGTTGGTAATTTGTTGCGTTTCACTTTACTGCTCCCTCTTTCCCAGATGTCACTATATAGTGTGTGGAGTTAAGTGGGAAAAGGTGATCTTCAGATATGGCCTCATGCAGCATCTTTATTTTGTTCTTTGTCAACAGACCCCTCATCTTGTAAACCTGAACGAAGACCCCCTGATGTCAGAGTGCTTGTTGTATTACATAAAAGATGGCATTACCAGGTGAATGATTTTATGATTTCTCAGGTTTATTCTTCACCTGTTGTCTCTTATCAAGAGTCAAGGTCCACATGTTTAAAATGAAAAAACGAACCCCTGTCCCTGCGCTGTAGATAAATAAATAGATACTTGGACAAACGTTACAGTTTGTAGTATGATTGATTGCAACCAGTATACATTTGTTTACTGTTATTAAATTAATGATTTTTCTGTGTAATAATTTTGAACTCAATGCTTTACAGCTTCTTAGGTTTTGACCACATCAGAGTTGTAATAATATGTCAGTGTCTGAAATAATTTTATTTGTTTAGCTAACACCTTTCTCCAAAGCGACTTAGAATTTAAAATGTGAAATTTGGTCTTAAAGCTTATGTTATTGTCTGTCTATACAGATGTATAAACCTAAGTGTAAATGGACTGAGTGACTGGAGACAGTGAGGTTTCTTTACTAATCAGATAGCTGGGTTCTCTGCAGGGTGGGGCAGGCAGATGCAGAAAGGCGTCAGGACATTGTGCTGAGTGGAGCGCACATCAAGGAGGAGCACTGTGTATTCCGCAGCGAGAGGAACGTGAACGGGGAAGGTGAGCTGTCACATGCCTACTCCTTAGTATTTAGGCAGGACTGCTTTCTGTTTTCGGTTCTCTGAAATCCACCCAAATAGGAGGCACTAAAAGTAGTATTAGTAGCCAGTGTGTCTGGTAAAGTGAGAAGTTCTTACATAGAAAGATGTTATGACCTCCTGAAAGGTGCAGTGCAGACAGGTGTTGCTCAGAACCTCATTTTTTCAGTCACGTGACCTCTTCAGTTAAGGTGAAGTATATCAACTAAAAGAAACAAATACATTCAGTTGTGCTAGTTGTGTTTTCATGAAACATCTGGGGATGCTAATTTGCATAGTTTTTTTTTTTTTTTTTTTTTCATTTGGAAATGGGGTTAAAGGTAGAGCACACAAAATAAAGTTAATACCTACTAAAAATTCATACTATTCTCAAAATTTATTTGGAAGACAGGGAAAACTGTACAGCAAGCATATCTGTTGCAAATGAGTGACAAGCAGTGTGAAAATAATGAATCGATATGAAAGCTTGTTGCTGCAATATAGCGTTTATTTTTTGAGTATTGTCTTCTCTCAGAAATAATGTTGATTCATTAATACCTATTGTGTGTTCAGGGTCTTAATGTATTTAGCATTTTCATCTGTTTTTGTGTTATGATATTTTGTTTATAATCTGCACTTGGACCACCAACGCTCTCCTTCACCTTATCACTCGACCAGCACTTTTAAACTACAATCCAGTAGATGAAAATTTAAACAGAAAATGCAAAGAATCTGCAGTGTGTTAAACAAGCACTTATTAAAGCAAACACATGATTGAGCATCCGAAATATTTGGAATGTGATCATGTTATTCCTAAATTGTGCTTGTGAAGAGCGCATTATTTACATTGCATTTCTCTGCATATAACAAGTAGTTCTGCCTTCACCAGTTATCGTCACGCTGGTTCCATGTGAGGGGTCCGAGACGTATGTCAATGGCAAGCGTGTGAGCGCCCCCGTACAGCTGCGCTCTGGTGAGTCTTTCTTGGGCATTGCAAGTCTGAGTATATGTGTGGGAGATGGGGTCGTGGGCTCACACTCAGTCTTCCAAAGGCATATGTACCTGCTTGTGAAGAGTAGGAGATTGCAGCATTACTTTTTCGCAGCACAAGCCATTAAATTTCCACCTGATATGTACAGTAAATAAGCTGAAACGACACAGATGGTAAAGAGAAATAAAAATCAGAACACAAACAACTCACTCTGATGCATGATTTTTGACAGTCGCCAAAGGGAGAGCATGTGTATATGGATAATGATGATGATGGCGATGAGTTTCTACAGGCAAAATCTGACCCTGTTTGTATGAGATCTAGTCAGAAAATCCTGTGCATTTGTTGCACTTTTAATCTAGGATTTTTTTTTTTTTTTTAATGTTCTGTCAATTTGTTTTCCATTGAATTTTTGTATGTGCCCCCATCCTTGGGCGTCAGGAAACCGCATCATCATGGGGAAGAATCACGTGTTCCGGTTCAACCACCCAGAGCAGGCACGCGCAGAGCGGGAGAAGACCCCGTCTGCAGAGACACCTGTGGAACCTGTGGACTGGACGTTTGCCCAGCGGGAACTGCTAGAGAAACAGGGCATCGACATGAAGCAGGAGATGGAGAAGAGGTAGAGTAGACAGGACTTGCAGGTTTAGTCAGCAGAGAACTGCAGTGCAAGCAGTCTACTGTGGTAAACGTAGAAGTATGCTCACTAGCCGGGTTTCATTTTTCTAACTAACAGTAAACACTGTATTTATGACTCATCGAGTCATTAATGGCAGTTTCTTAATGTCCCTTTGTGTAGACTGACAGAAATGGAGATTTTGTACAAGAAGGAGAAGGAAGAAGCTGACCAACTCCTTGAACAGCAGAGACTGGTGAGTACCCAACTTTGTTTGAATTTTTAGTTTTAGAAGGTGTTACTCGGAACATTGCTCAGGGTGGCATCCTGGGCTGAGCTATAACAGGGAATGCATGATTTGTGTGCAGTAATTACCCAAGCAATTTTCTGTGGTATTGTTGAGTCTCTGTTAATCATGAGCTCCGTCTAGTTATTGTGAGATGATTAAAGAGCATTAAGTGGCGGGGATATATAATGTACGAGTTGTTTAGAGACTGTAGGGGTGTGTGTTCTGCTTGTATTGTCGGATGTCTGGCCCAAACTAATTCTGCACTCTCGACCTCTGATACAGGCTGGTGTGCGTGTGTGTGCGTGTGCATGTGCGTGTGTACGAGCACTATTCTCACTCCCAGAGCATGTACCAACACCTGTCTTGCATGAGGAACGTATCTTAAAAAGACCACAGTAGGCAAAAAACGCATAGTTCCTGGTTCTGGCAACTGTTTCTCGTTAGTTTGACTTGGAAAGAATAGATTTCCATTTGTAGTCCATGTTTAACTCTGCCCCCCTCTACCAACCCCTCCCAAGTAGGTACAACCTGTGTCTTGCAAAACAGCATCTGAAAAAGCAAAAAATGCTTTCAAAGTTGAAAGGAAAGAACTTGAGAATGCAGTTATTCAATCCCAGGTTATTGGCAGTTGGAGATTAGGTGTGATTTGGCTCTCAGCATTGTTGGGTCTTTTACTGTTTGTATGTGGTAAAGCTCCATCAGTTTGCTGCTTTTGCATGTCTTGTAGTTTTACTCTCATTCTACTATAGTCTTAGCATGTTTTCTTAACGATTTATTTTTTTTGAGTACCTGTAGTCTCTAATGCTAGCAGATACTATGGTTGTGCACTCTGGTTGACACCACGTTGGCCTAAGATTTGCTTGATTAGTCCTCTTTTTTTTTTTTTTTTTTTTTTTTTTTTTTTTTTTTTTTTTTT
>UFQX01001075.1:131922-196270 GCA_900497675.1 Arapaima gigas
CTCCTCCTCCTCCTCCTCCTCCTCCTCTTGTCTTCAGTTCTGCAATGCGATTGTCTTTCTGGCCAGCACATTGCAGTTCCGGAGACTTCTGTTTGTAGTTTCACAATGGATAATGTTAGTGTGGTTTCTCATTGACTTTCTGGGATTTCTTGTGTTGTTCACTGTTGTGGTAGGTAGTTTTACACCTACACATAACCTTTGTGCTTTGGATTGCCCTGAGACCACAAGGGGCTTCAGTCTTCAAAATCATCTCTTTGTCCTTCCATTAGTATGTTTCCACCAAATACATCTTCAGCAAACTCATGGCTTCATGGTTGTTGTCTTTCTGATATGGAACTTGCTGGAATTTGTGGCAAAGTAAACATTAGTGGGTTTATGATTTGTTCAGAAATGATGAGAAACTGCATTTGGTCTGAGCTAACCACTCGCTTGTAGAGATTATATTAACAGTACTGACTGCTCTCCAACTTCTCCTGTATCTCTCTTTCTCTTGCTGCTGATGCCCTTTCTTCTTATAATGCGCTTCTTATGCTGTCGGTCCTAAAATGGGCTGTTCCATGGACTTGGAATGGGCGAATGCTCCAGTAACCCCACCACCGTTTTGCATGCATCTGAAGCAGGTTTTGGGTGCAGCTTTATGTAAACTGAGCATTAGAAACAGGGCATCGTACAGAAATCAGAGCTACATTTGTCTCACTTTTGTTGAATTTTTTCATTGTTTGCAGTCATGATCTCATGTTTTGCTTTTACATCTCTATGCAAAAGAAAACCGCAGTGGAGTTGACCAAATTTCTTTATTCAAACGGTTCGGCAAATCCTGCTTACAAATGCATTTTTACATAAGCGACAATGACTGAAATATTTCCAAAAAAAGAAGCTTTTACATTTTTTTTTTTGCATTATTAACCAAAAACACACAATTGCACATTTTTGTGAGATGTGCCAGATTAGCGTACTTAATCCATGTTGCACCGCAGTGTTGTTTTTTTAATCCGTTATTGTTATGTTAATACCTGGTGATTACCTGGTGCAATCAGAAATGTCAGTATTTGGGCTTTTCAAGGAGGATTGGGTCTATTTGATTCACTAGGAGAAATTCCTCCAGAAGTGCAGACCTAGCAGACATAAAATGATTTTTTTTTGTAATTTAAGCAGTTGCTGCTTTTTCTCCTTTATTTTCTTCCATAATTTGCTGCTTTGGCTACTAGATTAACACACATCTACCGAAGTTTTGCAATGGTCTCTGCAGAAATTTAACAAAAGTATTTATCTTTTTATTGGGGCTAGAGGCACTAGACTTTGAATAAAATAATACACAGCTGTTGAAAAAACCTTTGCAATTATCTCACGTTATTCGGAAAAGGCCCGGTTAAAAATGAATCCTCAACGTTTACTGCCCACCTCCGGCTTCATGTGAGTTTAGGGAATCTGAATAAATTTGGCTCTGTGTTCAGCTTATTTAAATAACTCCTCAAGTAATAGCGGTTTTGTCTTTGCATATTGATTTTTATCCATTCTCTTTTAATTCCCATTTTAATTTTTGGTTTTTGTTGGGAATTCCTGGGTGTGTTTCCTGTTTTTCCCTAAGGATGGAGACTCTGATAGTGGGGATGACTCAGATAAGAGGTCTTGCGAGGAGAGCTGGAGACTGATCACCTCCCTGAGAGAGAAGCTGCCCCCCAGCAAGTTGCAGACCATTGTTAAAAAGTGCGGCTTGCCCAGTAGTGGAAAGCGCCGTGAGCCTATTAAAATGTACCAGATCCCTCAGCGGCGACGAATCACCAAGGACTCCCGCTGGGTCACTGTTTCTGACTTGAAGATTCAGGCCGTGAAGGAAATCTGCTATGAAGTGGCACTCAACGACTTCCGCCACTCACGGCAGGAGATTGAGGCACTGGCCATTGTCAAGATGAAGGAGCTGTGTGCAACCTATAGCAAGAAGGACCCCAATGAGCGAGATTCATGGCGGGCTGTGGCCAGAGACGTGTGGGACACAGTGGGTGCAGGAGACGAGCGAGCCGAAGATGTGCTGGGTGGGAGCGGGCGTGGCTCAACCGACATGGATGACTTGAAGTTGCACATAGATAAGCTGGAGGACATTCTGCAAGAGGTGAAGAAGCAGAACAACATGAAGGATGAGGAGATAAGGACACTGCGCAACAAGATGTTGAAAATGGAGAAGGTGCTGCCACTCATTAGTACTGCACCAGAGTCGCAGAACCAGCAGAACAGCAGCAAAACCCCCACAGAGGAGCAGATAGATGGTGAGGACCCGAATGAACGCGTGTCCAAACTAATGGGGGACGACTCTGCTTTCCGGCGTGGTCGCATGCGCTGGATGCGTCAGGAGCAAGTGCGGCTGAAGAATCTGCAACAGCAGGAGATCTCGAAGCAGCTGAGGCGCCATAATGGGCCACACCGGTTCATCCCACCTGAGGACCGGAAGCTACGCTTCCCTTTCCGCAGCAACCCCAAGCACCGCAACTCGTGGAGCCCCGGGACCCACATCATCATCACCGATGAGCAGGTCATCGAGGTGAGGGTACCCAAGGAAGCTGTGCAGGAGGAGGCGGGCCCAGAAGGGGCAGTTTACAGTGGCCCGTCCCTCCCAAGCCCCACTCTCCTGCGCAGCGGTGTCAAAGAACCAGAGCAGACGGGTCGAGGACTGCACCATGCCCCCCGGGGCCCCCCAGGACGTGCCAGGAGCAGCTCCTTCAACAGCAGCCAATGTGCCTCTGCAGAATTGCCACAGTCCTCTGAGCATTTGCCCCCATGCCTCCAAATGTCCCCCGAGCAGCCTTGGCGTGGAGACCCCCACACTGGACCTCCCCCTGAACGCCCTGCCCACTGCCACAACCACAACCATTTCCTGCCCCCACCACGCATGCGCCGCCAACTCTCTGCGCCCAACCTGAAGGCTGGACGAGAAACGTCAGTGTGAATGTCACAGCGAACAAGTCTATACGAGATCGATTCTGTGTCAAGGACTGCTGTGCATGTGACTGTTTTCTGTTTTTTTCTTTTTCTTTTTTTTTCTCCCCCCTTGCACTTGAACAGTTTTTATTTTTATTTTTTTCCTGACTTGATAATCCAAATGAGTTCTAGGAAAGCACAAAGGGGTCGTTGAACCTTTTCACTTTTGTGTCATTCATCTGCTGCATTGGCTGCATCAGTCGTTATGCACGTAAGGTAACTGAGAAATGCAAGCCAACACAAAAGTATTTGGTGTTTGGGAGCCCTTACTTGTTGAAATGTGAGTATATGTTTGACCAGATTGTCCCATACAGTGTTACCCATTATGTCCCATACAGTGTTACCAGGTGGCCTTATTTTGGGAGTTTTAGATGATGGCTGTTATATTTTTCTACATTTTTGTATCATTCTGTGACTCGCATAGATGGTGGCATGAGACGTGGAGGCAAGATGGTGTTGTGTTGGGTGGTGTTGCCATCTACGAGCTCATGCAGATGGTTGGCCCATGACAAGTCCAAAGTATTCATCGCTTCCTCATATTGCTGCCCATGTGCTTTCCTAACAAATTTCTAAAGGTCTTTAGCCATCTTCATGGATTAAAAAGGTGTGTTTTTAACTGTGTGTGTGTGTGTGTGTGTGTGTGTGTGTGTGTGTGTGTGTGTGTGTGAGATTTGTTTCTAGAAAGTTTGTAAGCTGCAAAGACCACTTCCAAGGCTGTTCTGTTGCAGTATTCCCTGTCCCTGACAGAGCATTGGCCATGTAGGGTTTATTCTTTGGGTGCAGCTTGATTTGGAAACCACAAATGCGGTAAAAGTCAATGTGTCACCTTGGTTGACCAGCTAACAGTTATTGACAGCTGTATGTTGTGAAGTCATATTTGCTTCACTTTTTCTACATGCAGTGTGCTGTGTGTTTGTGGTTCTTCCTTAGAAGACAGATGAATTTAGGTTTTTTTTTTTTTTTTTTTTTTTTTTTTTTTAAACACCACGAGCTTGATCTGAGATTAAATTGATCAATTGAGCGAATAGCAGCAAGTTCGTTGGCCGAATGAGTAATGCAGGTTGTGAAGAAAGCAGTGGAGGTGTCTGATTTGGAGAGGAGCCTTCCTGTTGTACACAGTGGCTTGTGCATTAAGGATGTTTCCTGGCATAGGGGCAGCTCATGTTCTATGAAGGATGTTTCTCATCAAAGTGAGTGCCTGTTGGGTTGGTTAACGCATCTTTAACACTACAGCTGCAGTGTGATGTGAATGTTACAGCTCTTTCAACCTCCTCCCCTCCTCTCTCTGGTGCCTGGGCCCAGTGTTGGCCTGAAGACTTGGTGAAGGCTGGTTTAATATCACCTTTGTCATTTACATAAAGGTCATGGGTGTGCTAACATCACTAGATGTTACCCAACCAGCCTGCATTCTGTGTTTTTGTTTTGTTTGTTTGTTTGTTTGTTATACCTGAGCATTTCACTAAAATCATGTCTGACATTCAGCCCCTTTAACCCATGTGAATATGGCTGTGGCTTTACAGGGGTAGGAAAGACCATCTTGCAAAAAAGACATGTGGATCGAATTAACGGCGACACTACTTTGGCAGTAGCCTTTGACTTTTGTTTAATTTGTTTTTGTATGTAATTTTGTGTTAACCTTTGAGACTCAGTTCATCTTCACTGGTAGCTTTCTCACATGAATGCTTCTCACATCTTTGAATTTCAGTTGTACACCTTACTACTTGTCCAGATAGGTTCAGCACTCTCATAAGCGAAGGTTTTTAGGAAGGCCGGTTATAATATGGGGTTGTCATGGTTACAGGAAAGCAGATCAAGCCGTGAAATGAAAGTCCTGTAGTTCTGAAAGTTGAAGATGTTCTCAGGGTTGCTTGTGGGCGACATCAGAGCTGTTCTTATACAGGCTCTCATCATCCTGCAGGTTTCCAGAATATTCGCTGTGTATCCTCACCATAATGACAAGCGTCATTTCGCCACTAATGGCCCCATGTGCTCTACTATAGTAACCAGTGAGGAAAAGGTGATTGGCTTTTTAATCGCAGTGGACGAACTCATTTATCGATCATAACCCCGAAGCTCAACTCTAATCCTAAATCAACTACTTGTGTTGTTGAATAAAGTTGAAACTGTCCTAGTGTTACACAGTATTACTTAAAATGTACATTGAGTAAATGTCAAACCTTTTTCCCCCCTTCCCCTCCTCTTTTCACGTTTAACCACTCAAGTGCATTTTTACATGATGGTTGTCACTCTGGTACCTGCGCTCTCTTCGCTGCCTTACACCAGTTCTAAATGAGCACTGCTTTGCCTTTTGCTGCTTTGATTTATGATATATCAGTGCTTTCTTTCTTTTTAGACATCTCACATTTCCTTGTCCTCTGAAGCAGCACCGCTGAGGGCTGGTTACAGTGTCTGAGCCGTGATTGTTGTGCTCTGTGTGTCGGTTGGCCTCCAGGGTTAGGTCAGAGAGGAAGGACCTCCTCTGTGGTCTTCCATTCCCAGCCTTCAGCCCAACGCAATACAAGGCAATCGGCTGCGACTTTAGAAGTTCAGTCCAGCCAATTTGTGGGCTGCAAGGAAAAAATGCAAACCAGTAACCCATGAAATTCACAAGTGCTCTTTTATAGCAACTCTCTGCATGCCATAAATGTCTCTTATTCCTTTTCTTGTTATTTAACATATGTAATGGTGCTAACAGCTCAAATGATCAGTTTTAGCAGGGCAGGGCTGGGCTGTATAAAAATGGACAATGTAAATTGTTCTTGAATATACATATAAATATATGCATTATACACATATGTATATGACAAAAAATCAGACTTAGATGTATGTCCATGTTTGATGTTGTACATTTACTGTCTGAGGAGAAATGTCAAGTGCCTTGAAATGAGCCCCGCCCACAAAGACATTAGCTCATTGCCAATTTGGCTGAGTGCTTGTGCTGGACGATAAACTGGTGTCGGTGAGAACTATGCTGGTTTATCAACAGTGTCCGTTACCTCCTGTGCTTCTCCGGTTCCTGAAAAAACCATGACTGAAATAAACTAGCAAGTTCTTAATGCACCTCTTGTGTCTCGTCTGAACGTGTTTTCACTGGTCTGTCCACCTTTAATAAAAGTAAAGGTCCGATGATGGTATCCTGAAAGGGGGAGTGTTCCCTTGTGGAGCTGAAGTCCAGGTCCATACAGGAAATGCATTTTCCTTCACATAATCGACTTGACATGTTGACCCTGCTCCCTGACCCTCTCAACAGGACTCACCAAAGGGTGGCCTCTGAGTAAGGCATCCACTGAGTCCATTTCATCCAACATCTTGGTCATTCTGAAGCTGACTCTTCACGTGTTCAGTTATTTTCACTGGGAGATCTGTGGTTATTACTGCGTTCCATTGACTGAACAGTATCTTCCAAGAAGAGCTGACATGGCGTTTTTATACCATGCAATATGCTTCTGTTCCACATGTCGCCTTTAAACGGAGCCCTTTAGTCCCGGTGCTAATTTCGCTGTATTAACTGGCTGTGGATTTAGGGTTTAATCTCCTCTTTTATTTCTTGTTTGGAAGTAATGGGTCGCTTTGACGCAAGTCTAAAGCAGCAGTTTTAGGCAAACATCACCCTTGTCTGTGTTTGAGGATGAGGTCTAAAAGGGGTCTGCATCCTGCACCCCCTTCTCCACCAAAAATGAAGATGTTGACCGTTTTCTATCCAGTGTCCTCGGGAGCCGTAGCTTAGTGTTTGAGATGTTTATGCTGATGTGATTGCACACAAGCGCATTCCTCCACTCAAAGAAAACTGAAATGCGCAAGATGCCACACTGCCACCAGAATCCCAAGGAAATGAATTTTGAAAAAATGTAAGAAACTGGAAATGGCTTTCAGAATCATTTTTAGAGTTAATTTTTTCCTGAAATATATTTAAGGCACCAGTGTCTGAGACCTGCCAACACTGACTGTGTGCGACACTGAGATCATTTAAATAAAACAGGACTGTTTATTAGTATTGCGGTATGATGGCAAAATTGTTGCATTCCGTTTGCATTAATTACGGCGAAGCGGGACTCACTGCAGCGTTGTGCTCCTCGTAATGGGAGTTGGTGTCCACGTTGCCCAACATCGGGCTGCCGCTCAGCCTGTTTCTGATCTCCTCATGTAGAAGTAACCAGAACCTGTACTCACCTCAACACTGTAAAATTGAGAATTCCTGCCTAAAATATCCTTGCAATGTGATCAGGGTGTCATGTGAACAGAAATGCAGTTTCCAAAGGACTCCAATAAATAAATAAAAAGGTATGGGGGGGCTATTTTGCTTTATTTTTTTCAACAAGAAAGCAGTTTTGATGCAAAAATGCAGATGAGACAATGAGCGCTGTCACTTAATAGTTTACCTTTCTTGTCCATCTGTCCAAATTAGCCCTCCCTCAGGGCTGGACAACCACTGACCTCAAGTCTGTTAACAATGGAGGGTTTTTAGTTGTAAGTAGGATGTTTTATCCCACTTTTGACGGAAGCACCTGCAAGTCCTAACTGAGGGTCTGCAGAGTTCATTCATTCCTGCTCTCTGACTGGTGGCTCGTTTTTGTGTGGATGTGTCGCCTCTCCGCTGGTCAAGGTGTTGGAAAAACACTCTCAAACCTTATTATTGCTGGGGACCTTCCAATGACAGATTTGACTTTGACCTAGCTGGTGTTAAAGTGCCATGTTTTGAAGGTATTGTGTGGGAGAATGTGCTCTGAAGACACTTTCCATTTTGCAAGTTTTTAATAAATGGGAGTAGACACTTGATCTGTCAAAAAGTCCTTTTTGGGAATAAATATTAGTTATAACCATATGATTACAAGTTGTCAAAATGCTGGAAGGGGCTTTGTTGTGAACTGCAAGGCTGTCAAAACCAGCCAGAGTAGTCATGGGCTACACCCTTGTGGTGACCCTCAGGGTGGTCATTCAACCCCCTGTCACCGTGGTGCCAAGGTGTTCTCACCCCCACCACCCGTTCTCTCTGTTCTCTTTGCCCCCCCCCACCCATGTCTCTCAGGTGTATGAAAGCAAGCTGCAGGAGCTGCAGAAGCAAGTGGAGACTCGGTCCCTGGCAGCAGAGACGCCTGATGAGGAGGAGGAGGTGGAGGATGAAGAGGAAGGTAAGTTGGTTGAGTGTGAGACATCTCCTTCTCCATCAGTCTGTGATACAGTAAAGACCAGCTCTTCATGTTAAAGAGAACTGAGTTATTACCTTGAAGATGCAAACATTTTTTCTAGTTAGTTTACCCTCTGAGGTCATAGATGGTGGTGAAGATTTCCGAGAAGACCTTGGGTCCACCTTAATTTTACTCGCTCAGTGTCCGGTGTTCAGTGTACATGATCAGTAACAAAATGAGGAATCCTGTACTAGTTTATGGGCTAAACTGGTCAACAGCCAGCATTCAGTAGGAGTTTGTATAGCCGGTTTGTTTTTACTTTTTTAATTTTAATTTTTATTTGCTTGCTATTTGCTTAAAATGACTTTTAACGTGGCCAAAGGTTAATAAAATGATCCAACCAAATACATTTTAGATTATGTTTTAAATAATCATAGCAGTGATTTTTATTGAATATAACCAATACAATACTAAGCTTTTTTGATTCTTGGTGGTAAAAAGACATAGAAATTGCTAACATTACAAGTGGCTTATCACTTTGATCCCAGCTGTGATTGGATGTTGAGGAGGTAGTGTATTTGTTCATATCTCAACAGCATCATGTTCCAGTTTTTCCCTGGAGATCTACAGTGACAATAAAAAGTAGCATAAAGTGCCTGTAACCCTCAGTGGGGAAACTGGATCCTTACTGCAGAAAAACATAAAACTGAGGACAAAAAAAGACCTCAGCACAGTCAGGACAATACATAGTGTATTTGTTACATGCTGCAGAAAATGCTGATAGAGCTGACATAGAACAGCGTAGAAGAGAGGCGGGACCCTAAGTGTGACCTTTATCCTCAGCCTAATTAGAGCCTGTGAGTCACTCACTTAATCATCAGCAGATTAAAGATGGCAAGCAGGTGTTTGAAGCTGTGTGTGTGTGTGTGTGTGTGTCTGTCTGTCTGTCTGTCTGTCTCTCTCTCTCTCTCTCTCTCTCTCTCTCACACACACACTCCTCTGTCCTCATCCACAGCATCCTGGACGCAGCACGAGTTGGAACTGGCCCAATGGGCGTTCAGAAAGTGGCGCTACCATCAGTTTACCTCGCTACGTGACCAGCTGTGGGGTAATGCCGTGTACCTGAAGGAGGCCAACGCCATCAGTGTGGAGCTCAAGAAGAAGGTAGTGCTCCTCTGCAAATCTACCACCAGCACCAACAGGGGGCGGTGTGTTTGTGCAGCACTACTGCAGTGCATCAGGGTTTTGTGTTAGAGGTTACTGCAGGCTCCACAGGGATAGCTTGTCACCTGGCTTTTCCAAACTGCTGACATCTGTTGCCCAGAGTGTGTGTGAAAGGACTGTTTCATATCCCAGTCAGCTGAGGTTTTCCTGCTGAGACCAGCGAGATGCTGGTTCATTGGTGAGGCTCTTCGTTGATATATGGGGTTGATTTCAGGAGCTTGCGCGAAAGGAAAGGCAGATAAATCAAAATGCAGCTCTCACTGGTTTTCACCGTTCTCCCTGACCTACCTCAAGTCCCTGTTGATTTATATCGGTGCTATCTCAGTGTGTCGTGTGCATTTTCACTTGTCTGTGTGTGTGTGTGTGTCTATGCAAACATCTATCGCTGCCTTGATTGACTAAGGGCAAACTGTCCTATGATTTATGGGCCAATTGCATTCCTGTCAGGTTGTAGGGGGGCGATAATGAATGCCTGAAAAGACTTCCCTGTTTTCTTGTCCTTTAATGTGTTAGACAGCAGTTTTCCTTTCTTACTGATGTTACCAATGTTGTTCTGTTAGTGATGTCTTTAAATGTAGCTGTGTGAAGGATGAGTGCAGTGACACAGATCTCTTATGTGTTTGTTCCTCCTTGGTCTCAGTCTGGCCTGTGGCATAAACTGATCATAATTGGGAGCTCCTTACATTTATTCACTTAGCGGACGCTTTTCTCCAAAGGCATGGACTCAGCCATGTCTCCTTCACCACCCCCTGGCACTCACCCTCCCAGGTCCAGTTCCAGTTTGTCCTGCTGACGGACACCCTTTACTCCCCGCTGCCCCCGGAGCTCCTGCCCCCAGAGCCAGAGAAGGAATGCAACCCGAGGCCGTTCCCACGGACCGTGGTGGCCGTCGAGGTGCAGGACCTCAAGAACGGGGCGACGCACTACTGGTCCCTGGAGAAGCTCAAGTGGGTGGGGCTATCTGGGGCTGAGGGGGGGCTTGGGGTGTCCAGAATGGTCAAACACATGGTCACATGATGTGCATGATTTTTCTCAGTTTTATGGGAATTGTGAGGTAAAAAACCTGAACAGAGAACTAAACTGTAGCCGGTTTAGTTTGGAACAGTCAAGATGTTTACTGTCATCTTGAAACACTGGACATATGGATTTACAGCAAATAAGCGTGGCACTGGGGGGTCTTCAGCAGGCTGGCTCAGCTGCTCAGTGACTCGGGCTGCATCCCTGTTCCCTGCAGGCAGCGACTTGGCCAGATGCGAGAGATGTACAACCGGGCTGGGGAAATGGCCTCCTCAGGCCAGGAGGATGTAGAAGGCACCCTCACAGGCAGCGACCCCTTCTATGACCGCTTCCACTGGTTTAAGCTGGTTGGCAGGTATGGCCATGCTCCGCCCAGTACCCAAACACGTCGTCTTCTCTTCTGTAAGTCACTCTGCACTGATTTGTGTCTTAGGGTTACAGAGTAAAAACAAGGTAATATACATACAGGGTGTCATCAGTGAACATCCTGTGTTGTGACCTGTACCCCCAGGTTATTTTAGGGCACTAGGTGTCCATTTAAAGTCCACTGAGAGCCTATGATGAGGACACAGTTTTGTCATGTGTCGCACCACCATGTGGCTCTGAAGTAAATAGTCCATATTTGACTCATACCTGTCATTTCCATTTTGACCCCCCGCTGTTCTTGGTCATGCATTGAACACAAGCTCTTCTTACATGCCACCCATTTTGTTCATAACAGTATCGAGTTTATTTATTAATATTTTATTTCTGTTTTGTACCTCATTTTATTAGTTTTCCATCATTTACAAATTATGTTCAAATCCTCTGCTCTGATGTATTCTGCTGTGTTTATTCATTTTGTTTTATATATATGTAATCTCTCATTTCTGTATCTGAAGGTGTCAGTTCATAAGTGTTGTGTATGTGACACTAGTCTGTCATTAATCATCCCACCAGAACCAGTTCCCAACTCTGCTTCCTCTGCTCATTGCTGCATACGAACATGTCAAGAATAGACTTTGTGTTGTGTTTCTTCGACATACTTTGGAAAGTGTCTATATTTAGAGTGAAATGTGAGCTATTTCACACATTTCGGTATTTAATTTTGATGAAGTGGTCAGGAAGAGCAGGGCATTTGTACATTTGTTCCTAATCGATAACATTACTTTGTCAGTGGCTGTTTTTGTTATTTCTGTGTTCACTGTATTCATTGTCTCCAAGGAGAAACTGGAGTATTTTTCACTGTAGTTATTGATTAATGGTGTCCTGCTCAAAAGAACTTGAATTACTGTCAATGCAGTCCCAGTGCCCCATCACCTCTGTGTCACCCTGTTCTTGACTGTACCCCCCCCCCCCACCCCACCCATTCCCGGCTTCACCCTGGCCCCGCCCTCAGCTCCCCCATTTTCCACGGCTGCGTGAACGAGCGCCTGGCGGACCGCACGCCCTCCCCCACCTTCTCCACAGCCGACTCGGACATCACGGAACTGGCAGACGAGAGGCAAAGCGAGATGGAGGACCTGCTGGACGATGAGGCCTTCGTGGATGACACCAGTTCAGATGCCGGCACTGAAGAGGGTTCAGACATCTTTGGCGACGGCCAGGATCCCTTTTATGACCGCTCCCCCTGGTTCATCCTGGTGGGAAGGTTGGTGAAGGCAGCTGGCAGATCACGAGCTGAGTGTGAAAGAGGGGGCTGGCTCTGAGGGACCTGTGTTTGACCTTAGTGACCTTAGCACTGGTGGCTAAACCCTCCACGCAGGAAACACGAACACTCCAATCGACTTAAAACTCGAGAAGCATGTATCCCAGCTTTAACCAGCTTTGTCACTCTTCAAGCATGAGGCTCTCTGGATGGATGAGTGAACTCCAGCTCAGCTGTGGCAGATAAAATAATACTTAAATACATTTGAACAGCTCACTCACCATGGATGTTGCAGCTGTTAGAGGTGGTCCCTGCACCCACGCTGCACGCTGTACTGGGTTTTGAGGGTTTCCAGGGTTCAAGCCAGCCCCTGTGCCCTCCTCCTGTCCACAGCTAAGGCTGCTCTGCCCTGCCCCGCCCCATTAACCACCATGAGTGCTGTTTTATATTAGACATTTCAGCCCATATGTTTGCTGCTCATCAGCCATTTTATTTATTTATTTTGTTTTGAGTTGCATTTCCTTTGTTAGAGGATTTCTTTTTAAATCATATTGTGTAATCTGATGGGGAATAAAGGAGATGATCACTGTGCCTGTTCAGCTATGGTAAAAGTTGAGAAGCAGCAGAGGTGAATTGGCACAGATGCACAGTCTAGACTCATGACAGACGCCAGGGTGTGTTCAAACTCCATCTTAATCTTCCCAACACTGCGGTTCAAGCACAAGTGAAGTGTGTGGAATTGTGGCCTGCGTGAACATACCCTTCTGTCTTTCACCAGGACCTGGGTGCGGCGGGGGGTTCCTCGGTCAGCCCAGAGAGGAGGGTAGTGCTCACACACACACACTGACCAGGCACAGGAATAATGTCCTTTGTTCATCATTCACCTGTGTTTTCATTGGCAGTTTTTGTTTGTATTAACATAGTCATCTGTCATGCTTTTAAAAAAGTTTGTTTTTGTCTTTTGTTTTGTTTTTGTTCTTGTTTCAAATTAATGATGTGAGAACAATGAGTTTTAACTGTATTTCCTTAGAAACATGTGACCTACAGCTACTAATTCTGTTTTCTTACACTATACAGTTTCATTAATTATTAGTAAATTGCCTGTAAAGAGAAAAATGAACAAAGTGATGGTATTTTTCACAATGAAGCATTGTTTACAAGCACCTGTTAATGAGTCCGGCTAATACAAGGAATGTAGGGATTAATAGTAATGAGTTTGCCCTTTCCTGTGTTCACGCCGCTCCCTGGCATGGCGTTTGAAGCCTGCTAAGCGGCTGCACGCTGATACACATTCTGTTAGCGCTCTTGTTGTTGCTTTGAGAGAAAATCAGGTGTGCGGCGGTCCAAGATGAGCGGGAACTGAGTGTGACTCCACCTCCTTGCTCTGTCTCCTCCCTAAGGGCCTTTGTGTACCTGAGCAACCTGCTGTACCCTGTGCCCCTGGTGCACCGCGTGGCCATTGTGACAGAGAAGGGGGAGGTGCAGGGCATGCTTCGGGTGGGGGTCCAGGCTATTGCAGGTGGGTATAGCTGCCTGCCCTCTCTATGCCCCGTTTCTTCAACCACATTGTTGCCAGATGATATGTATGTATCCAATTCACGAGTGTACAGCTGTATGTCCATTTTGACATTCAGGTTATAGCAGGATTCCTTGTCAGGTTCAGGAAATGATGCTACTCAGTTATTTGTTAATTAAATTACATAACTTAATATACAACCCTGACACTGTAAGTAACTTTTTACAAAAGTGGCCAACATAAATAACTGTGCATCTAATAATAGCAATTAATAGCACAAGAACTGTTGTTATACATTATTACCAGACGAAATAATAATAATGCTTTTCATTGGGATCCTCATCTGTCCCTCAATGACACTGTGACAAAACTGCCTTGAAGGGAGGGGAGCTGCTGCGAGTGGCAGGATCGATGCTGCCTGTTGTCTCTGTCATTGGTGCCTCCAGCAGGTGGAGCACAGTTAGCTCAGGTTAGTGGCAGGGTGCTGACCCCCGGGCGCAGTCTCCAGCCTCTGAGGTATTTTCACTGTTGCCTTGCTGTCTAGCTGACGAAGAAGCTCCAGATTACGGCTCTGGGGTGCGGCAGTCTGGCACAGCCAAGATCTCCTTTGATGACGAGTACTTCAAAAAGGTGTGTCTGGTGTCGACAACAGCACCACCCTTTGGTGGAGTTGAGAAGTGGGGGAAGGAATGACAGTAAATACCAAAAAAACAAGTAAATACTGCTTTACCTGCCAAATCTTGTTTATGTTCACAGGATCTTCACTTTTGATTTGCTGTAAACAGAATTGTTTTTGCCATCTCCATTGTGATCGCATTTCCTACGCTCCTCATTTTAGAGTGACTCCTCCACCATAGCGTTGACCCGCTCGGGCCTCTCGCTGGAGGAGCTGCGCATTGTTGAAGGCCAAGGTCAGAGTTCGGAGGTCATCACCCCTTCGGAGGAGATGAACAGGATAAACGACATGGGTAGGATGGGTTGTGGGATGAGCGTAGCAGCAGCTGTTGCTGAGCACGTTCTTTCATTCACGCCACAGAGACCCCATCAATAACACATGCAGATGACACAGATGGCCTCGTTGTTTGGGGAGGATGTGAAACATGTCTTCAGAACTGGGGCAGATGTGCCTTTTGGGGGCACTAGAGTGGCACCAATGATCCCATTGTAACACACTTGGTCTGATTTATTTCTTCATATGGTGCTCTAGGTACTTACTCAAGCCTTCTGAAAGGGGCCACATTTAAAAGGGTCACATGAAGTGACCTTTGGAAGCCTCCACAGAAACAGTAGGCAAACCTGCAACTTCTGGGGATCAACCCCTTTGTAACTATGCAAATGATGGAAGTTTACAGATCACTTTGAAATCTATTTTCGTGTGCAAGTTATTGGAAGAACACTGGGGTGCAATGATTTGAAGGAGAAAAACCCCACTCCTGATCTAGTACTCTAGAACAAGGTACTAACCCTGAATTAATACAGTACAAAATACCTAGCTGTATAAATAGGCAAATAAATGTAAGTAGCTTCATGTACAAATCTAACATTGTAAATTGCTTTTTGAAGTGTCAGAAATATTTAAAATATTTACATTTAAAAAAACAAATATTGAGTTAATGTTGACAGAGCATAAAATGTAATTTGTAACGTCACTGACTGTGTTGATATTATATTGAATATACATGATCATTAATCATGTAGTATGAATGTAAATGCTGTTGCGACGGACTCGATGAATACTTGTTTTCTTAACTGTTTTCTGTCATGATGCGCTTGTAATGAACATTGATTGCTGCATCTAAACATTTAAATGACTTGAATGATGTTGAGGTGAACATTACCAGAATTCTGGCCTGGGCTGAGCCCCTTTGCTCCTGTGCTGTGGTCTGAAGCTGCTCTGCTCACCATCAGATCTGAAGCTGGGCAACGTGGAGGGCAAGCTGGGCCTGTCGGAACGCCCGGCTGGCCACTTGGAGCTGGGCAGCGTTTTCACGTTCCGTGTGACTGTCCTACAGGCCAGTGGCATCCAGCCCGAGTACGCAGACATTTTCTGCCAGTTCAAGTGAGTCCCTGTGATTGTCACCCTTACTGCTGCCTTTGTTACACAATCAGAAAATCGGTGCACTTCACTGTATTTGCCAGATGCTTCTATATGACCTCAAAAGAAAATCGTATGTAACCCTCTTGCCAAAACCAGTAGTTTTGAACATTTTCTAGGTACAGTGAGAGATTTTTCTGCATTCTCTATGCTATACTTTCAAGTAAATGGACTGTTTTCTAATTTAGAAGGGGTTGTTATGAAGCTGTTTTTTGTGTTCCCAAACACAAACAGCAGTGAAGTTTTTCATAAAAAGAGGGAAAAAAAATTAAAATGTAGCCGTTCATATATAACACACAAAGTCGTCATTGATTGTCATATTGTTTAGTTAGTTAATTAGTTGTTAGTGTTCCAGGACTTTTTGGATCAGCGGTTAAAGATGGCCATGTTGATGTGCTACTTGGAAATAAAGTAGTAAAGCTGTGGTTGAGTGACTCTCCTTGGTGCCATTTTGCGGGCAGCTTCCTCCATCGCCATGACGAAGCCTTCTCCACAGAGCCCCTGAAGAACACTGGGAAGGGCAGCCCACTGGGCTTCTACCATGTGCAGAACGTGAGTCACGGGAGCTTAGTGATGAAGCTGCCAGTCCCACGGTTTACTGCTTTGAGCACAGAGACAAGATGTTATTGCTACACAGTGACGTGAATGATAAAAGTAAAACTGTTCTGTGATGCACCAGTCTTTGTCAGTGGCTTATCATCCAGTCTTCTCATGCCTTAGATCTCTGTTGAGGTGACTGAGTCATTCATCGAGTACATCAAGACGAAGCCCATTGTGTTTGAGGTCTTTGGACACTACCAGCAACACCCCCTACACGTGCACGGCCAGGAGCAGATCAGGTACAGGCCCTGTCCCCTTTATGTCCACTGGATGTTTCTGATAATGGATTTCTTTGTGAGAAGGGGGTGCTGAAACATGTCTCTGTGTTATTTTCAGTGCTCCTCAGCCTTCCAGGAAGTATTACCCCCCACCAATGCCTCTCTCTAAGCCAGGTAGGAACATCATGCATCATGAATTTTACATACACTGTTCATCTCCGTTTTGTAAACTCCAGATTAGGCCCAATAGATTTCTGTGTCCATATACATTTTTTGTTTCTGCTAATTCTGCTAAATTGTGAATGTTTATATTTTTGTGCTTCATGGTAAAATTTATTATTAAAAGAGTGTCTCTAACTGTAAACCCAAGCTTTGTGAAGATACGAGAGGCAGTAATGTGGGATTTAATAGTAAAATTTAAAAGTACAATACTTGATAATGACCAATGTTGTGGCTGCAGTGTCAAGGGGATTTTACACCATACGGGCTGTGTAGATGAGGTGTGTCTGCACTGCCGGCGTGCAGGAGTGAGGATTATGTTTGTGTGATATTTGTGTATAGCTGATGCTCAGCCATGATACATCTGAGAACCCTGCTGATATGGCCTTCCTACTGAGCCTGTCCAAAAGATATCTCCTGCTCATCACGACTCATAGCTGCCGGCATCTTTCTCCTGCCCTGTTTGTTTTTATTTATCCTTTACGTTATTATTTTAGCCGTCTAATATTAACCCTGCAGTGCTGGATGAAACCCGTTGACCTTTTCAGTTGAATTTTGGGTAATTCTCTTGCATGCCTCATTGTTCCACTTCTTCCCCCCCCCCCCCCCCCCCCCCCCCCCCCCCCCCCCCCTGCTGGCTGCCAGGCAGATGAAGCTCTCCGTTCTGGNCCCCCCCCCCCCCCCTTCCCAATTTTCTGCTCACATTATTGTCATCTGGGATGCTTCCTGTTCACTCCCGTTCTCTCTCTGCTAACTGCGCTCTTCGTTATGACACAACTCCTCATGACCACACCCTTCCGCCCTGAATCCTGACCCTGCCCCCTTGCTCAATGTCCCGCCACCTTGGCACCACACCCTGCCCCACCCCTTTCAGACCATGCTCGAAAGATCGAACTGATCAAGTACCTTATGAGTGGCTACGTGCACGGCCAGGTGCTGGACGCGCTCTCGGAGCACGCCAATGCGCTCGCCTCGACAGCCATGGCCAGCCTGGAGGACGGCGCCGACCAGCTGTCGCGGTTCCCCTTCCTGCCCGTGCCCACCAGCCCAGCCCAGACCGTCCCCCAACACCACGGTCGGTGCCCCTGGCACTTCGGTAGCACTAGCGGTCGTAACCCCTATAGTCTAGTGTAGCTCAGTTTGCTCCACCCCCTGTGGTCCAGTCTGATCCACTGTTTGGGGTTTAAGTACTGCTGTAGTAAACAGCATGTCATGCAGGTGCTCTCCGCTCCCACACAAATGAACCGTGACATTAAATTCACAGTGGTGTTGTGAGCAGGGTCTGGTTGGATGGGATTAGCATTCACACAAACAAAATACTGTGTTTACTTCGTAAAATCTTTATTGGAACGTCTTAAATTCATGAAAAAAAATTTTTTTTTAACCTTTTCGTATACCGTTAGGACATATTTACGTGCTTTCTTTTTCTATTGTGTTTTATTGCTAGAGTTTAACTATTTACCTATTAAGAATTGTTTTGGATTAATGGAGTGATAGTTAATCCCCTAAGTAATGCCCTAATCCCTCCTTTAGTCCTGGAGTGGTGTCCTGCTACAGGTCTCTCTGGGTTGAGCACGTTGGGCTCCGTGTGCCTCTGGTTTTTCCACATCAGGATGGCCCAGTTGCACCGTCAAAAGACTGTGTTTAATGTTCCTGGTTGTTGTTGCCATATTTAATCTTAGGTGTAACTGCTGGTCCTACGTTGCCAGTGGCTATGCTTTGGTGTCTTTTGACAGTCAGTTTTCTTGGGGTGACTGAAGCTCTGACCGAATTTTGATTGACAGAGGGGGAAAAAGGGGCCTTCTGCCTACTTTTATTGTACAACAGATGCTGCCAAAACACAGAATCATGCAAGACTTGTATATAAAATCAAAAAATAAATAAGAATATATACACAAATTGTGAAATTGTGACAAAAGTTATACAGTTCTGTTTTTTAGCTCAGAGGCCCTACTTTGTTGAACACAGCTACAAACTGGAAGAACAACCAGAATGTTTGTTTTTGGAGCACAGAACGGACACACGACACTCGAATGCAGTCCAGACATCACCTACGTGAGGTTTCCATAGTTTTCTTTTACAAGAACTTGTCAGAGTTGTATTAAAATGTTATTACTGGCTCCGGTGATGCGATCAATTGGCATTTTACCCCACTAATCTTCTAACTCCTGTTGGATCACAGAAGAATTTCCTAAACTGGAGCTATAGTGTAAAAATGGATGGGTACAGACACAGAGCCCAGTTTGGTAAGAATAAGCTTGTTTGGGGAGAGACAACAGCTCGTGGTCACAGGAGTTTGCCTTTCACTGGCCCATGAGCAGCTTCCTACGTGGAGGGGGTCAATTCCCAGTGCCCCCAGTTGACTTGGGGCAATTCTGTCTCCGCAGTACCAGCCACCAAGCTGAACACCATCACAAAGTCCAACCTGGGCCAGTGCGTGAGCAAGTATGACCTGCTGGTGTGGTTTGAGATCAGTGAGCTGGAGCCAACTGGAGAGTAAGTACTGCGTCACATCAGGCTCACTGGGTGTGCTGCTAAGGTCACGACCTTCAGACCTACCACACATTTGATGAGACTTGGGATTATTTCTCACTGGGATGTGTCTCCTGTCCTTCAGGTACATTCCAGCAGTGGTGGACCACAGCGGAGGCCAGCCATGCCAGGGAACCTACCTCCTCCACCAGGTACCCCCCCCCCCCCCCAGTGTGGCAGCACCACCTGCTTGACTCTTCCCTCAGTCTGTCAGTAGCTGCTGATGGTGACCTGTGTGTGTGCTGTGTGTGTCACAGGGCATCCAGCGCAGGATCACTGTCACCCTCATCCACGAGAAAGGCAGTGAGCTCCATTGGAAGGATGTGCGGGAGCTGGTGGTTGGTGAGTTACTTTTCAGGTTGGAACCCAGCATTGAGACCACACACCTGCTGTCTGGGGTTACCAGTGTCTTCCGCTGTCAAGCCGGCTGTTCCCCACCTGTAGTGAAAACCATGGTCAGAGCTCCCAGGTACACCTCAGAAGGAGGTGTACTTCCACATGTTCTCCTGGGTGCTCAGGGTGGGATGTAATCCAACTCCAGCAGCCTCCTGGAACAGTAACTGATAGGAGCAGACCTCATGGGTGGGGCTGGAGAAAGCCAAGACCATCATTCAGTAGTTTGACTGCTGAGACCTAGTCTCGCCCTGGCTGGTGACACCTGACCTCTGATGCATCTTGCCTTTCACAGGCCGCATCAGGAGCAACCCAGAGGTGGACGATAGTGCGGCCGATGCCGTCCTGTCCCTCAACATCATCTCAGCCAAGAACATCAAGTCCTCGCAAAACTCCAACAGGTATGCCGCTCAGTGGGGAATCACCCATAGAGAATCTGTCAACACAAAGCAGTGTACCAAGACGGATGTGTCACCACACTTACTGTTCAGAGACTGCGAGCAGAGGACCACAAAGGGGTCAGACTGTGCCTCTCTCACATGAGAAAGGTGAGCGCATTTGTGCGGCTGTGATGTAGTCCGGACTTTACATGGATACCACAGCTAGTGATGAGGGTGTTCTGGGTAGAAAGGCAATTCCAATACTCAAGTACTCTGCAGTGTTTCATCCTCCATCTCCTGCGTACCTTTCTTCTGCAGATGCCACTGTAGTAAGAGAAAGATGAATTGAATCTCAGTAAGGAAAGGGCTGTTTTTGCGGCAGCAGGAGACACCTGGTGGACAGAACTGGGAGTCCCGCTGAGCTGTGAAAACAGTGAATCGTGCTGTACCTCAGTGTCATATGTGTGCCTTCACGTGCAGTTATTTTCTTGTTCACCTTTTTGTGTTCCTGTTTTTCTGCTCCTTCTTTTGACTGTTTCTGCCTGTTTTTTGTGTTCTTTCCACACTGCTGCTGATGGACAATTTCACAGACTGTGTCTTGATAAGGACATTGCTAGGTATCAACTTAATGAAAACATAAAGCTCTTTCTAAGGAAAGGACTTTATGTAACTTGTGTAGATTGTGATTACTAGTAAGCGTGGCTATAGTAATGCTCATTGGCGGTCTGTGTCTGTTCCTCTTTTTTCAAATATTTTAGTATTTCATTGCTTTTGTACTTCCAAATTCTTCTCTATCACTCATATCTTTAGGTTGCGTTTTCATTCCACACAATACACAGACAGTATCTGGTGTCCAATAAGAAACTTCTTGCCCATCAAGAGATCTGCACACCACATAACTGTTGTAGCTTTTCCACCTATTTACACAGTTCATGGAGACAGTTTACGGTAAATACGGTGTTCAAGGGAAGCAGTTTGCCTCTTATACTTTTAACCACAAAATATTTTTGATCACAAACACAGATCTGTGGCCACTGTATAAATTGCTCACCTTGCCGTCTCTGCCTCCCTTCTTTGTCTCGTCTTTCTCACTATTTTTGTCTTAATCTCTGGGCAGCTGTATGTGTTTCTGCTGTTACTGACACCACCTTCCTGTGCTGGCTGACACAGGAGGTCATCTGAGGCAAGGGCAAAACACCAGTTTTCAGAGTGCATTGTCTTTCTTTGCTAGAGGGTGGGGCTTTGCGTGGCCGAGCGTACCTGCCAACCTCCTGCTAATAAGCTGAGCGCTGGTACAGCTCCTCTTGTGTATCTCAGAGGGCAGTTAAGTGACTGTCCCAAAGACCTCGGTGTGCCTATGGTAGAGGACAGAGGTAGCTGTGCACTAATGCCTCTCTGCCCCTCCACCTGGGTGTCTGTAACTGGACTTGCGGCCACCTGAGCCTCTGCGTTTTGGAAAAGAGCTGGCAAGTGGCTCATTAGCACAGACTTGAGTCACAGTGCTGTCCGTGGGTGTCACTCTTACACATAAACACCCTGCGTTCACATACCTCACATCCTAAAGTATCAGATTATTAAAGGAAGGTGTGTGCATATTGTGCCTTTTATAGATGCAGTTATGATTCAGCCTACAGAGCTTCAATCACCCCTGAATTTTCCTAAAATGAAATGCTGGAAACATTTAAAGGTCACCCTGAGTGTAAGGAGCAGTAGAAACACGTAAACAGAACCAGTGGAAGGAAGTCATTACAGTCATCATAACCCCCTGTTTAGGTGACTTAAAGGCTCCTAGTTCTGCATCTGGGCTGTAGTGATAGTGATGAACAGTCCAAGCTCTGCTGGGGTTGCAGACCAGAATATTTTGGATGTTTGTCAGTTTATACCTGAACCAACAGCTGAAGAAGTTCATTATCCAGGTTTTAAGCTAAATAAGTCAAAAGTTCAACGGAACTCTTCCTCTGGGCTTGTAGCAGCCATAGGGGTGGAGATGGTCCACTCCTGCCTCCTCTCATGTTGCATGATCTTCTCCTCACATGTCACCCCCTCCTCCCCTCAGGACGTTCTACCGGTTCGAAGCGGTGTGGGACAGCTCGCTGCATAACTCCCTCCTGTTGAACCGCGTCACCCCCTATGGTGAGAAGATCTACATGACCCTGTCGGCCTACCTGGAGGTGAGCCCGCAACTGCATTCATCCACTTCAGCACCACAGTTTTTTATGTTAAGCCCAGTTTCACATCCACTGGGCATTGCAGCACTTAATGTTCTATTTCAGGACCTTGGAGCCATAAGATTGTGGCTGATGTTGTTGTGTGAGATGAGCAGATCAATTGCTGTCTTCACACATACGCTGTGGTTAGTCACTGCGATTTCTGTAGTGAGATAAAAATCACTTTAAAGAAGGACCTGCACAGAGCGTTAGGGTGGCCTGCCTTCATGTTGACTTTTCATGCCTATACATCGTGACTGGCCCCACGGTGGGCAGGACTGTGTGCACACGCTCACTCTGGTGTCCTGCTCCACAGCTCGATCACTGCATCCAGCCAGCCATCATCACCAAAGACATCTGCATGGTCTTCTACTCCCGAGATGCTAAGATCTCACCACCCCGCTCCCTGAGGAACCTCTTTGGTAGTGGCTATTCCAAGACCCCAGACTGGTATGACTATGAGGCTGATGAAAGAAAAAAAAGGATGATCACAAAGGTCATCTCTTCCCTCACTCTCACTTCCACACATCGATCCTTTCTTTGCAAAACGTTTTGCTTCATGTCTCTTACAGCAACCGAGTCACAGGGATCTACGAGCTGAGCTTGTGCAAGATGGCCGACACAGGAAGTCCAGGTGAGTTCTCAGAACCAGGGCCTCACCAGGTGAGGTGTGTAACAAAGTGAAAGAGATGCATTGGGGTGTGTGTGTGTCTGTGTGTGTACATCAGGCATGCAGCGGCGGAGGAGAAAGGTCCTGGACACTTCGGTGGCTTATGTGCGAGGTGAGGAGAACCTGGCTGGCTGGAGGCCCAGAGGGGACAGTCTAATTGTGGAGCACCAGTGGGAGCTGGAGAAGCTGGAGCAACTGCATGAGGTGGACGGTGCCACAACACACAGACACAAACTGTAAACACACTGCGAGAGAGATACAGACATGCGAGTTGAGTCACAACTTGCAAAATAAATAAATCAAATATGTTTATTAGTTAAAGTACATACTTTCTTATGGCTTTAATCCAGGTTTTTTCATACAATGTACATACATACATTAGGTAATTCAGATAAAGGTGTTTGGACCTGCAGGCTCCTGGTGATGTGCTTGGTTGCCTAACCGCCCCCCCTGCACTGCTCTCATAGGTGGAGAAGACGCGGCACCTGCTGCTGCTGCGGGAGAAGCTGGGCGAAGCAGCTCCTAGGTCACTGAGCGAGGCGCTCTCTCCCAGCCTGAGCTCCGACTCCCTCAGCACGTCCACGTCCATCTCGTCCCAGATGTCGAGCGGCACCTTTGAGAGCGCCGTGACTCCCAGTGAGAGCAGCGGCTACGACTCAGCTGATATCGAGAGCCTGGTGGACCGCGAGAAAGAATTGGCCACTAAGGTGAAGACCTCAGCAAGAAACATGTTGCAGACTGCTGAAGAAAGGATTTCTCTAGCAATTTGGTTTCAGGGGGTTGATGTTGGGCAACAGGACTGAAACATCTGGGGGAAAAAGCCACTTTGCTAGAAACAGAAAAAGGGCATAAAACACCGGTCCCAAAATAAAGGGTTTTTACGTGGCATGCTGTAAGTATTTTATGTAGAAACTGTTGAGAGTAGCTTAGGATGCCTATGGTGTGTGACTTGGCACAGTTTGGTAAATTCAAAGAGAGATTGGCCATAAGAACACCTTTACGGAGTGTTTCCGTGGAGACACATGCAGGGTCCTGTTCTCATGGTCGTTTGTGCTGAGAACAGATGAGTTTGAGAGGGTTGAAAACCTGTTCTACTCATTGCAGTGTCTGCGTCTGCTGACTCACACCTTCAACACAGAGTACAGCCAGGTGTGCAACAGCATCAGCGACTGCAAGGTAACGCACTGTGTCATGGCACAAATGATATTTACAGCATTTTTATAGCAGCCTGCTAGGTTTGCCACACTTGGTTATGTGTGCTGAAACAAAAAGGAACTGTAAAGTAATTTGGAGGCACAGTGGCGAGACTAGTTAGCGTTTGGTCACAGGGCCTTAACCAGTATGAACTCTGTCATTTTATACTAGTAAGGACACCCATTTTGACTGATAGTGTTTGATCAGGATCACACACTCTCTCTTTCTTGCCCCAGCTGTCAGATATCTCACCTATGGGCCGCGACCCCTCCATCACCAGCCTGAGCAGTGCCACCCTGACCCCGTCCTCCACCTGCCCCTCTCTGACAGACTCCCGCTGTGGCTCCATCGACCAGAAGTAAGCAAGTCTCTCTGCAGTAGTAAACAGGCCCAAGGGCTCCTTTACACAGCAAAGACCAAACACCAACCTCTTTATCTTGTTGCTGCTGAGCTGGAGATAGTTTATCTTGCATCATGAAACATCGTGCTAAATATTAAACATCTCACCAACAGCAAAGTGAAAGAGCAGCTCAGCTCTGAGCACATTCTGCCTACACTGTTGTTGGAACTTGTATGTTTGAAGTCAAAATGTTGCTTTTGTCACACAAACTTCCTGTTGAATCATCAGACATGCAGAGCTTGTTACTGTGCCATTACCCAGGTCCATAGTGTCGGTTGTGCTGTAACACCTGCTGCCTGTTTTCAGGTCCTTGCAGAAAAAGAACCCACCTTTGGTAAATCTTGGTCAGAGCGTGTCAGTTGTGCAGGGTGCCACACTTTTCTTTCAGATAATCCTCAGCATTTTATGCCCTTAGCTAGATGAAATGGTCTCAGTCTAGTCTAGCCTCTAACCTTGGCATCTGTTCACCACACTTCCTCCAGGACCCCAGACGCCAATTCCCGTGCCTCCAGCCCTTCCTACTCGGACTACGAGAACTTCCCCATGGTGCCCACCCTGGAGACCTCCTACCTGGCTCGGGCTGGCAAGAATGAGTTCCTCAATCTGGTGCCCGACATTGAGGAGATGAGGCCTGGGTACGGCATCTAAATCCTCTGCTGTATTTGTGGATTCACGAGATTGCAGGAGAAAGTGCTGAATGTGTAAAGATGATCTCTTTTTACAGGTCTGTGGTCTCCAAGAAGGGCTACCTGAGCTTCATGGAGCCCCGCTCTAACTCGTGGGTGAAGCACTTTGTGGTGGTGCGCCGGCCCTATGTGTTCATCTACAACAATGACAAGGACCCTGTGGAGAGGGGTGTGCTCAACCTGTCCACGGCCCAGGTGGAATACAGCGAAGACCAGCAGGCAATGCTTAAGGTGAACTGTTTCCCCACAAAGGTCCACCTGATGCCTCTCAATAATACATTCACTTTGTGTCTCTTCTGGAACTTGAGGCGGCTTGCTCAATCGCCACATTCAGAGCAACAATAGTTTTATCTAGAGCTAAAGTCCACAAGCTCATATCCTTTTGTGTGTGTGTGTGTGTGTGTGTGTGTGTGTGCGTGTGTGTGTGTGTGCGCGTGCGCCTACTCCCGTTTCAGACTCCCAACACCTTTGCTGTGTGTACAAAGCATAGAGGCATCCTACTCCAGGCTAACAATGACAAGGACTTGAACGACTGGCTGTACGCCTTTAACCCACTGCTTGCCGGAACTATAAGGTGCAGTAATGCCGTCCACTTTTGAGAAACCTCGTTTTGGGCCGGCGTTGGATCTTAACACCTCATTTTAGTATTTTATTTTGTTCGTTATGTAAACGTATTTGTTTGTTTACACACACCGTCTTGATCATCTGTTGGTTTTTCTCCCCAGGTCAAAGCTGGCTAGAAGACGCTCCAGCCTCATGAAGAAGTGAGAACTGACTGGCTCCGTGCGAGGAGATATACTCCTCTGACTAACAAACATACCAAGTGTTACCACTTCTTAATCTTTGTGATTCTTGACGGTTTTTCTCTTGTATGTAGACCTGTGGCTTAAGTCCCTCCTCAAACTTGCGTTCGAGTTCCTGGAAGCCCCCTCCCTCTATAATTCTCTCTCTCTGCCTTTTTGTGTGTTTTCTTTCAGTTTTTGTCTTTTTGTTTTGTTCCTTGTCATTTGGATACCTCTACTAGCAGCATGTTGTAAAACAGTCTACTTGTGTGTGCACGATTCTTCAGAACAGCTTTTCTCTTGCTCTCTTCGGTTACTAACTGTCCGTGAAAGTCGTCATTATTTTGTGTTATCTGTCGATCAGGAACTTGCTCTCGCCCGCATGGCTATGACAGCAGTGCTCAGGAGACGGCTTGGTTAGCTTAGCAGGCTAATCCAAATATGACGCTGGAAGTAGACGAACGTCTGGCGAAGAATTGGTCAAAGACTAAAATATCGTCAAATGATGTAAAATCATGGGGGGTGTTAGCAGTCACTGAATGGGAACTCAATGGGCTTTTAATCTGAAAGGAGAAAGGCTACAATGTTAGCTGTTTCCCTCAGCAAAGAACCTTCTCCTTGGTGATTAAATAAAGAATTGAAGAAAGAGTGGAGCCCAGAAACACCTCTGTTTAAATACAGTTGTAGCACTAGTGAAGGTGCTCTGAGAAGGGAAGCCAGAGCACCACAAACTCATCACACCTCCTGCGCCGCTCTGACTCAATGCAAACACACCAGCCGAGGGCGCTGTGACCCTCCCCACCCTGCCTTGTCCTCTGTGACCTTGGACGACTCTTTCCCTCAACACAAACTGTTCACAGCTCTGCTCCACAGCTCAGAAAGCGTCTATCTGTTGGATCTATGGGCCAAAAAAATAAGTTGATTTGATACTTTTGAAATTGCTAAGAAGTCGGAGTGGAGTTTGTGTTGAGCGGCAACACGAAACATCTAGACAAGGTCAACAATATGAATTAGCTTCTCTGTATGGTGGAAGAGGGGAACTACTGCTGCTTTCATGTTGCTGAACATGTTGAGCTCCTCAGCCCCACATGCAGACGTGTCTTCAGGTAGATTCCAAGGCGTCGGAGTGGACAGAATGGATGAGGACAGCAGGAAAGAGGTGTGCAGGAAGGCAGTGAGCAAAACAAGACAGCAGGATTTCCTCTACAAGTAGAATGTTATTTGTACATAAAAAGTTTCAGGGCTTTTTTTTATGTTGAGCTCTTATCAAGGATGCACCATTCATGATACTTACATTCCTCATTTAATTTTTATTTTGCCCCCATGCTCCTAAAAGGTTTAGCTAAGGTTTGCACCAGCGCAGATTTGTGTTTCTTTCTTAAAAAGAAACGGAAAAAAGCGTCATCCTGAGGAACATTCAGGGCCTGGGGACATGAAGTCTGATTTGAAATGCCTGCTCTCTGTGGTCAGGTGATTTGGGTTGTCCCACGTGAGCCTGGTTCAGGCTGATGAAGACCCCCCCCCCCCCCCCCCCCCCCCCAAAAAAAAAAAAAAAAAAAAAAAAAAAAGAATNCCCCCCCCCCCCCCCCCCGGAACTATTTCTGACGGGTGCACCCAGGAATCATGCAGAAGGGGAGACGTTGGTCACGCTCTTATTGCCCACCGTTTTGATCACCTTTTGAACAGGCTGTCAGCAGATGAAGGAAATGGCAGCCCAGCTCCCACACGTCCCCACCTGTATAGCTGTGCGGCAGGTAGACATTGTGGCTCAAGTTGGTAAAATATTCAGAAGAGGTCCCTGTGGTTCCGGTTGGAAATGATGCACAGTGTTTTGCTGAGTGTTGATAACTTATGGCTTTCTGTTACTTTCCAAGGTTGTAGCTAAATGATAAATATATTTCAGAGTATGATAGGCTTGTTTGCTCTGGGAACAAAGGGATGAAGTGTGTGCTGATAATTTTATTATTTTTTAAAAATTTATTTCTGGAAGATCTTTGCTCTGTTGAGACTATATGTTGTCACTGAGTGAACAGTGTGGCCTGCAGCCTGTGGACCACCTCCTTCCTCCCTGCCAGGCAAACACAGGTCACAGGGTCCTGGTCAACCAGCCGGACGACCCTGAGCGTAACTGGCTGAAAGGACGTGGTCTCAGGGAGGAGCAGTGACGCCGGGGGGCACCATAAGTAACGTTTACTTCGGGAGTGAGTAATCTGGGTGAACTTTCATCCCGGTGCCTGTTAGCATCATAAACTAGTCAGACTAACTGCTTGAAGTATATTCTCTTTTTTTGGATATTGGTAGCAATGTTTTCACAGGAGGAGGATGAAACTGGAAAGAATGTTGTGTTTCGAGGTCAGCCAACCTCCGAATCCACACAGAGGCTTTTCAGGGGTCCCTTTAATGTTGAACTGCTACTGTTCTCATTCAGTTGGAGCTACGAGTTTGAGGAAAAAGCGCCTCCTCGCTTATTTGCTCATGAGGTGGGAAAATGGGTACGTTTATGGTTTGTGTTTATTCTTATTGCAGCGCACGTTAGCTTGCAGCCCTTTGCACAAAGCGATCAGGCACGAGGTGTAGGAGACCAGTGAGCGCTGGGTTCTGCTCAGGAGTCAGGAGACGAGGCGGCGCTGCAGCTCATTCCGAGGTGATGAATGTACTGTAAAGACCTGTGTTCATTGTCCCCCTAGTTATGTATCTGGCATCTTTGAAAGAGGACAAGCGCTGTGAAATCCCCCAAAAAACCGTTTGAGTGCAAGCTGGATTACTTTAGTGCTTCCTGTCACTAAACACAGTAGTTTTGAACGTCAGCCTAACTCTTTCAACAGTAGAACTTCAGAACATACACTTATCACTAGGCTAGTTCAATATTTAATAGGGTTATGAATTTTGAAGTAGGCCTATATTAGGTTTTTTTTTAATGTCAGGTTATAACATTAAGAAAATGAGACTAGCTAAGGCTGAGGCGTGTGACAACCGCAGCTCATCGTTGCTCCTTCAGAGGTCCTCATCCAGATGGTTGCTGTTCCACACTAACCAGGAGGCTTCCTCTCTGGAAGACCGACTCACAGGAAACTGTGCGTGTGCCCTCTGCCCCGAGTCATGACAACACCACTGAAACATTAACACTGTACATTACCAGCTTCATTTTCATACTTCTTTTGTAAATATCTATGTTGTATGGAGCTTGAATTAAAATGTAAATATGTTTCATGTATTTGTAATAATTATAATCCATTTGCTGTATAGCCTAGACGTGTAATGCAGATATCTTAATTCTGTGTATGGTAATCTTGCACCATTGACCTGTTTAGTGAATGAAGTAACAATAAAAGTACAACCAGTTGCATTAGCAGAACAAATACATGTGTGTGATTTATTGTGGATACAAATACATTGGTTCTGTTTATTTCCACAGCAACGCAGGAAAACGTCATGCCTGCCTAGACACGTGCCTGTTGTAAATGTGCCTGTTGAGGAGGTACCTGCTGAGATGCCATGACCGAGCTGAACCCCCCCCCCCAGGAACCACACACAAACCGCCTTGCTCATCATGCAATCAAGCAAATTCACAGCTTGGCTTGACCTGGGATGGCCTTTATACTTCAAAAGTCTCTTGGCTGGAGTGTCTATGGCCTGAATTTTGTGATCTCACCAGTGTGAGACCATGACCCCACTTTGCAGAGCTTACACAGGAAGGGTGGGATGTTTCCAGCTGGCACAGCAGGTAGTGTAGTGGTACAGCAGCTGTTGTGCCTCTGAAGGACAGAGGTTCAGGTCCCCTCTCCTGCTACAGTACCTTTGAGTAAGGGAGTAAGAGTAAAAAACTGTCGCTTTGAAGAAAAGACCCAGGTAATTTACTAAATATGTTTACCAAAACGTGAGTGTAAAACCCAATATTGATCCTTTATAAACCCTGGTTGTGGATGCTATTTATTCCGATTAGAGCGACTTGCTGTTAAAGCCGAGTAACTAAAACAGGTAAACAAGGTACACTGCTTAAGGGTTGGACTGTTGGACATTAGTGGGGCTATTATTAGAGAACTGGAACCACGAGAAGAAAAGCAGATTAACATGCGTAACGCAGGAGGACTTGGCCAAATTAAAACTGCTCTGCTGGGTTACGATGTTGAGCATCACTCGTCTTCATTCTCCTGCTTCTTGCTGATGTGTGTGACAAGCCGCTGGAGGAATATTTGACACAAAGAAAGTTATTCCAACTGATAGTTTTGCAATATAGTTCAAGAAAGAGCACGCAGGTGAGGCAGCCCTGGCAGCAGAGAGAAAGGTTGCTGTGTGAGGTTCAGCTGCCTTGTGTGGAACCAGAGAGTCTTTCTGGAGGAGGACTGGGAATGGTTCAAGGTGAGCTAACTGACTTCAGGCTTCCAGTGGAAGACCCAGAAGTAATGGAATAATACCCAATGGTGCTGAAACACAGAGGCGACCCCACCTAACGTGTGGTCCTGCAGGTGGGGCAGCTGCTACAGTGCCAGGCCTCATTGGCCAAAGTGTGATGGACTTTGTCTAAATGGTGCTTTGAGGGGTTACATAATGTGTGTCGCAGTAGGCTTAGTGTTTCCTTTTGAGTTTCCTGCGCTGTTTGCTGAAAGTATCAGCCGCGTTCCTCTTGTGTCGCTTCGTAACTTCATGACTGGTTATGCTCCCTTCAGCTGCAGTAGAATATAGAAATAGTGCGTTCAGGGTTAGGGTTAGGGTTAACCTCCAAAACTCCTTTCTCACCCAGCTGTCCCTGTGGGGAAAGACCTGGGCGTTTGAGGCTGATGATGTCATACCTGGGATCCTCCACCTTACCTCGTGTGTGTGTGTGTGTGTGGCGAACAAACGGTGAGATACTTGCTTTTCCCAATCATCTCTGTTGGGAAATTAAAATACTTGAGTTTATTAATTTTAATGGAAATTCCGTCATTATTTTTCACTGAGCTTCTCCTATATTTAAATGACCACCCGCAGGCGAGCAACAGCTAAGAGCGTCAGACGCCGTTACTCCTCCATCCTGCGCTCGAAATTCTCCTAAAATGTAACTACAGCACAGTGGATATTCAATTCGCTCGTATTTATGCGCAATTTAAAGCAAAGCGGGAGCTGCTTCTCCACACTAGTGGACAGACACGACAAACAGCCCCTGTTTAGTAGCAGCGATGCTGTGCTAAGTCTGAAGTTTGTGTTAACTGTGAAATTAAAGGTAACAACTTTAACGATACATTAACTTTAACAATGAATCGAATCACGCGGCCGCCGTAATGCGGGACGAAACCAGTCCGTCCGACTGTCAACCAGGCATTGCTAATCGGCAGAAGAGAGCTACGGCCAGTATCTGTTAAAATGTGAGCTGAAGATGTTCTGCAAATCGATAAAGTGATGGTTTGAGTTGAAAATGGGCTCCGCACCCCCGCTACCCTCCACTGAGCGAGTCGTTGACGGAAGGAAGTGTTACTAAACCTTTTAGTGAAATACTGTTCGGCGGCTCGATTATGTTTGCCTCTTAACATTGGGAAAATGGAAAACGCCAGATCGCGAGTGACAGCAGTGTTACGCCAATAAAATTGGGGTATTTACGCATTGAGAACGTGTCGTCCAATGAGCGGTGGCGGGCGGGGTTTAGCACTGCCTGTCGTCCTGTGGCTGGGCGACATTAGGAAGGAGGCGGAAGTGCAGGAGGCCATTCTGCGGGACCTGCCGCCGGAGATACTTCAATCATGGCTCAGTGAGTGACTCCCGTTCTCTCTCACACACACGCACACACACACACACACGCTCACACGCTCACACGCACGCACGCACTCACTCACACACACACACTCACTCTGAGGGAGCAGACAGCCTTCGTCTGTACGAGCTGACTGGCAGTTTCACGGTCTGTAAAGTCTTCACTCTCCTGGCGACGACCATTCAGCTCTCATATCGCATAAACGTTTATATTTGTTATGAAAGACGGACTGACCGCTTTCCTAGTGCCCCCTGTCCCCCAGCGGGCGCCACAGGTGGGCAGGTTGAGTGAGTGTGTGTGTGTGTGTGTGTGTGTGTGTGTGTTCATCGTAGAAATCTTATTACTGTGAGTCCCGGCATCAGAAATGATGTAACTGTAGATCTGGTCTCCAGTGAAGTGATAAATGACCCCTTTTCTCATGTAAAATAAGTAAGAATGTTATGTAAGAGTGTGTAAGTAGGCAGACGAATCAAACTTGTTAGCAGGTGGTGGAGTAGATGTCATCTCCCAGTGGGATGGGCATGGGTTTGAAGCCCAGCTCCTGCTGTAGTACCTTGATCAAGGTGTTTACCCTGAGTTGATACAGTAAAAATGGCCCTGCTGTGTAAACAGGTAAATCACAAGTAGCTTAATGCTGAAAGATGCTTCTGAGGAAGGAAAATATTAATATTATGCTCCAGACTGTTTGAATGAAGTTCCAGAACCAATAACTGCAGCTTCAGGTCATCTGTCTCCACACTGTAATCATTTTGCAGATTCTTCTCCCCAAAGCGACGTCAGTTTACAGTGTGTGTTTGCAGCCAGGCTGTGTGTCACTCTGGTGTGTGTGTGTGTGTATCCCACAGAGCAGACATCGCCCTCATTGGCTTGGCCGTCATGGGCCAGAACCTCATCTTGAACATGAACGACCACGGTTTTGTGGTGAGTTGTTGTTTAATCTGTTCTGCTAAAAAAAAAAAAAGAATCAAGCTGTGCAAATGTGACGTGTAAAGTTCTGTGCTGTTGAAGATGCTTTTGTTGAGATCAGGGCAGACATAGAGGATGTGTCCACACAGGATAGGTCTGCTGTCACCCAGGATGGGGGGGGCAGAAACTTTGCCCACAAATCTTACTTCTGTGGACCTTTGTTGCCCCCCCCCCCTTCCCCCGCGTCACCATGGTGTTTCTAGGTGTGTGCCTACAACCGGACCGTCTCCAAGGTGCACGACTTCCTGCAGAACGAGGCCAAGGGCACCAAAGTAATAGGCGCCCAGTCCCTGGAGGACATGGTGTCCAAGCTGAAGAAGCCACGTCGCATCGTGCTTCTGGTGAAGGCTGGACAGGCTGTGGACGACTTCATCGACAAGCTGGTAAGAGAGTGAGTGTGTGTGTGTGTGTGTGTGTGTGTGAGAGAGAGAGAGTGTGAATGTCATCTTCCTGTGAGCCGGCCGATCTGCTGGTGTCGGTCTGAAAGCTGAGGGTCGTCTGCCGTTTTGTTTCAGGTGCCTCTTCTTTCGCCCGGCGACATCATCATTGACGGGGGAAACTCTGAGTACAGAGACACAACTGTGAGTCCCAGTCTGGGGGTGGCGGGAGGGTCCGAAGTTTGCAGATTAACGTTCCAGAAGGTGTCAGAGGTCCCACTTGTGACAGGCAAAGGACAGATGGAGAAAATGCGATTTGGGGAAATGAAGTGGGGACAAATTAATCGATGCCATGATGAGGTGCTCAGTGTCTGTGTTTTTAAAGTGAATTTTCTTTGTGTGTAGCGGCGGTGTAAGAGCCTGAAGGAGAAGAACCTGCTGTTTGTGGGCAGCGGGGTGAGCGGGGGGGAGGACGGTGCCCGCTATGGCCCCTCTTTGATGCCTGGGGGCCACAAGGAGGCATGGTGGGTCCCCTGCTGGAGCCTGTTTGACAACTCGAACTGAATCATTTTGAGTGACCAGAATGAATGTGTTGCTGTTCTGCGATGGGCTGGAAATTGTTGGTGAGCTGCTTATGGGCTGTGTGGTGCTGCAGAGCCCACCGGTAACACAGGGGGCAGGTTGTTTATTCCTGCTGCATTCAGCATTTGTGTCAGTGCAGCTGCTCGGCACTAAAGGTTATCTGGTGAACTTTCCGCAGGACTGTGTCCTCGTGCGAACCCCTCACTTTAGTCCTCTGAGCTCCTTAGCCGTCACTCTGCTCCTCCTGACCTGAGGTTCTTCTGCAGGCCACACATAAAGGAGATCTTCCAGAGCATTGCTGCCAAGGTGGGGACAGGAGAGCCCTGCTGCGACTGGGTGAGTGGGCCGTGCCTGTACGGTCGTCCCGTCCGTACGGTCACCGTCCTCTGCCTCTGGTCCCTGACCTCCGACCTCTGCCGGACAGGTGGGAGACGAGGGTGCGGGCCACTTTGTGAAGATGGTCCACAACGGGATCGAGTACGGGGACATGCAGCTGATCTGCGAGGCCTACCAGCTGATGAAAGACGTGCTCTGCATGGACCACGACCAGATGGCTCAGGTGGGCTTCCAACCACTTTCACTCACTTCCTGGAACGAGGGAGGAAATGCAGGAGGCATCAGACGCACTGCGCTTCACACTGGAACTTTATCTTTCATCTTGGCGTGATGTGGTGTAGCAGCTCGTTGCCACTGAGGTGTAACGTGATTCTTGGTGGTCCCGTTTGATGTTTGCCACCCCGCCGCCACAGGCCTTCAGCGACTGGAACAAGACGGAGCTGGACTCCTTCCTGATCGAGATCACAGCCGACATCCTGAAGTTCCGTGACACAGACGGCACCCACCTCCTACCCAAGATCAGGGACAGCGCAGGGCAGAAGGGGACGGGCAAGTGGACGGCCATTTCGGCCCTGGAGTACGGCACACCTGTCACCTTGATAGGTATGAAAAAATACCTGCAAGGGCCTGTCGTTAAGGCGGAACGCGGAGGAGAAAAGTTCGAAGAACAGTTCCTGGTTGAAAATGATGATGTGATTTGGCAACATGTTTGATGTCACAATCTGCTCTTTACACAAGTGTTTCAACACTGGCTGCAGGGCTGTTGGTTCCAGTTGCAGATTCTTGCCATGTTTGGCCATTAATGTCTTTCAAATGATTTCTGGTGGCAACATCACTATCAGCTGCAGCTTTGCATCTGTAAGTCTGGTGGTGTGTCTTCATACCCAGACTGCTGAAATGCATGACTCCGTGAGATGAGATTGAAACCCAGCCCCCCCCCACCTCATTTCAGGCAGCCACATGATCGTGATCACAGTGAAGGGGGGGATGTGTTCCTCCACGGCCACAGAAATGCTGAGTTCATCATGACTGCCTCCTTTTTTTTTTTTTCTTCCTCTTCCCCTCTCTTCCTCCTACCCCCCCTCCACCCCCATGTCTCACTCTTGCATCACTGCTTACCATTTTCACTGTCACACCTTTTTTCTTTTCCCATTATATCTGAAGAGCTGCTTTATTGTTACTGTTTGCTTGCACAGGTGTAAAGGAATCTAGTTTTGTTGGCATTTAGTCATGAGTAACCCGACTCCTGGGGGCGGGGAAGGCTCCCGGTTACCACAGGAGAAAGACGGTGAGAAATGCAGAGCTCAACACACTCTGCAGTGAAGTCACGCTGGGGGAGAACCAGTTCATCTTTATTCACAGAAAGTGTCCCTGCACCCCCCCCCCCATGGCTTCCATTGTCTGTGAACTTGCATTTGTCACGTTTTCTTCACTTACTGGTTTTCCAACGTTTCTGTTGTTTACCTGCTGAGCCAACAGGTGGCAGTAAGGAGCCCCCAAACGGAATAGGAGTTGACTGGGTGCCTTAATTTAGTTCCCAAGTTTATGGGATGAACCGATCAACAATTTTTCCTGTTAAGTTAGTGTTTGGCTCAAAATGAACAAAAGTATCTGACATTTTCTGAGCCCAACGCAGAGATGTGCTTTGATTTAAAGGGGAATAGTGGTGAAGGTGGGGTCACACCTTCACAACACAATGATCTTCATCTGCAGAGCAGAGTTGACGCAACTGCGGCAAAACGTATTTTGGAGGCCGGGTGAGCTGAGCTCAGTGTCACCCCCTGCAGGTGAAGCTGTCTTTGCCAGATGCCTGTCTTCCTTGAAGGATGAACGTGTGGAGGCCAGCAAAACACTGGGGGGCCCGAGTGGGGTCCAGTTCCAAGGAGACAAGGCTTCCTTCCTGGAGGACATCAGAAAGGTGAGTTTTCAGAAGGGCTCCCTGGTTGCCATGGATACAGGATACTGCAGAAGCTGCTCTTTCACACCTGTGTTGTTCTCCTCAGTAGGATTGTTGGTTCTGACCCCTCAACTCGTTGTAATTGTATATAAAGTTGTTACGTCAATGGCTGTTGTCGCAGGTACTCAGTGGTGCCCCCTGCAGTGCTGTCTTACTACTCTACTCACTACTGGATCTCTTTCAGGCCCTCTATGCCTCCAAGATCATCTCCTACGCTCAGGGCTTCATGCTGCTCCGGCAGGCCGCCAAGGAGTTCGGCTGGTCCCTCAACTACGGTGCCATTGCCCTCATGTGGAGAGGAGGCTGCATCATCCGTAGGTCGGTCCGTGTGTGTGTGAGAGAGAGAGAGAGACTCAGCAGCTGTGCTAAACTGCACTGTCTGCATGAACTGTGTCTCCTGGGGAAGGAAATTGTAAAAATGGGAAGTTGTGAAGAGAACAGAACTGTGTTGGTGTTCAGTGGGTAAAGAGCTCAGCGATGCGCTGCGGGGGGGGGGGGGGTCTGGTGTTGGGACACCTTACTGTAGTAGAGCATCATTGCCTTTGGCTTCTTGTTGTCATGGTGTCCATGGCAACAGTGGACTTAAACACGATTAAAGGATGAACTGAACAGGACACGTGTGCGCGCAGGAGGTAAGGCCCCGTGCTGCAGCCAGGGCTATCACACTGACCAACTTCACCCCCCCCCCCCCGGCAGTGTGTTCCTGGGGAAGATCAAAGAGGCATTTGACCGCGATGGCGACCTGCAGAGCCTCCTGCTGGATGGCTTCTTCAGCAAGGCCGTGCAAGACTGCCAGGTACACCAACAGGAAGTGATGTCGCCACTGTACAAGTGCACTGTAGCCAGTGGGTTGTTGGTTCAAGTCCCAGGAACCCTCTTGTGGTGACTAGTAAAATGAGAAAAGTGACACTTTGTAAGTTTACATCATTGTTGTTATTAGTCAGATTTAAGATGTTTCAGTTTAAAATGTTGCAAAAGTCCTGATGGTTGACCTGCTGCTGGACCTGAGTGTGTGGTGTGGGTGGGGCTTGCACACTGTGTTCTGATTGGCGGATGTGCTCACTAAGGACGCATGGCGCCGGGTGGTGAGCACCGGTGTCCAGCACGGGATCCCCATGCCCTGCTTCAGCACTGCCCTGTCCTTCTACGACGGCTACCGCAACGCCGTGCTGCCCGCCAACCTGCTGCAGGTACGACCCCCGCCGGCCACATCAGGTTTGTTGTGATGGAGGGAAGTGGGCGGGGTCTTCACGTGTCCCTGCCCCCCCCCAGGCTCAGAGGGACTATTTTGGTGCCCACACCTATGAGCTGCTGTCCCGACCCGGCCATTTCATCCACACCAACTGGACGGGCCACGGAGGGAACGTGTCCTCGTCCTCCTACAACGCTTAGGGAACACCCCCCCCCCCCTTTCCCTGGGACTCGGCTGGGAAATAATAGTAATTGTTTGCTGTTGGAACACGTTCTAGAGCATTCCAGAAACATGGTTAATAGACTGGTGGGCTGTGTAGCTCCCCCCCACCCCAGATCACTTAACTGCTGCACTGTATTCAGTTACTAAATAAAGACTTAAATCCCTTTTTAATGGGCTTTTTCCTCCCTTCTTGCTCCTGAAAAAAACTGGCTTTTTGTCATCATTACTGCAGCGGAGAGCAGCTCAACTGTCCTCATCCGTGTCGTGGCGCCACCCACTGGACAAAAAGAGAAGTGCGCCACAGGCCGTAGGGGGGTAATTAGTGACATGTAAGCCACGTGGGGGGGTCGGTGGCTCCAACAAGCGGCAGAGCAAAAGTTACATGCAACACTGAATGACAAACGGCACTGAACAGTTTCCATGTTTTCAAAGGTGAACATCTAACACCGTGGAAAACAGCCTCAAGTTTGGTTCCGGCCCCCGCTGGCCTGCAGTGACACACCGTACAACTGGGCTTAAATCTAGTAGTTAATTCTGACCTGCAGCCACCGCGTCCTCTTCACACACGACCCAAACTGATTGAAAACAAGGTGCAGAACAGTGTTTTTATCTCTACGTTGATCCTGCGTTGCTGCTGCAAAGTCATTTAACCCAAAACATACACTGAAAACAAACCGGTGCAGAAAAAGTGGCCCTAAAACTAGTCATAAGATGTTTCAAACAGGTTATTTTGTGCTCAGCGTTGCAATATAAACAAAGATGAAGTGTTTAGTGTAACTGGTAACTCTTCAAAAATAAGTTTTAACAGGTGAGTTCGCAGGGGATGTCATGACAAACCCCCCCACCACGAACCTCCTCCGACCGTCTGCCTCCGGAAGAGCGACGGGGCGCTGGGCTCGGCTGCCGGGGTCCGCGCTCCCTACACATGCAAATTAAATGAGCATTTTGGCAGTTCAGTTAATGTAAAAGTCTGATATAAAAAACACTAAATGCACAAATACCTACTCAAATCGGCTTTTATTAGAAGTCCCTTTTAACAAAACATACAGTTCATTCAAAGGAAAAAAAAGCAACATTAACAAATGCAACATCTGTACAGGGACCCTCGCACTCGCACCTTCACGTCCCCGAGACACACGGTCACAGCCACGCGCCCCTCCTGCACCCCCAGCAAAGCACATCATCACACTTACAGGTGGGAAAAAAACAGGGAAAAGAAGCACACACTTCACATACAGCATTCGCATCAGACAGTGTCACGATCCAGGGCAGAAATCCCCGTCGCCAGACGTCCGCCGGGTCGCCGCTGGAACGAGGAAGCGAGACGCTGTCCCTCCCGGCGGCTCCGACGGGGAGAAACGAGAACATTCACACTCGCAAACGGGGCTCCCGTTCACACCTGCTCACCAAGAGCCAGCCACAGGTCTCGCGTCACGCCGGTTTCCTCCACCGCACAAACAGTCCTTTCATCTGCTCCGCTCTCAGTCTCACAATCCCACTCTTGACCGGCACCCTGCGACGGCGCAGACCGCCTTTCGCCCCACGAAAACAAAACAAGCGGATAAAGAGGCGACACCCACCGTCCGACACAGTTCGTGGCGCGCAGCTGCGCTCTGCGGGGGGCACAGCGTTTACACGCGGGGCGAGGAGGAGGGGGACACGCAGCCCGCTCCGCACTGCCGCCAGCGCAGGGCTTCTTCCCGGCAAAACCGAAAAGAGGCGACGAACTGCAGGAGAGACTTTCGTGAAGGTGTTTCCGCACAGAGAGAGGAAAAAAAAAAACAAAACAAACAAAAAGACTTCAAGTAGAAAAACTGCAAAGGGCACAAAACATCGGGCTACAGTTTCCTCGCACCCTAGCTGACGTGGCAGAGGTGGTGGCCTGGCGGGGCAAAGCGGCCGTAAACACTCATGAGCAGCGTCCAAACGCGACACACAGAACAGGACCAGTGGGGGGGCAGTGAAAACAAAACAAATATCTGTGTGTGTGTGAGAGAGAGAGAGAGAGCGAGAGAGAGAGAGAGAGTGTGTGTGTCCACACACCCGACAGACACACTTCAGCCACCCGCTACAGTGCTGTTGCCCAGACAGAGTCAAACGTTCAATCACATTCAGAATTTCTTGTCCAAAACAAAAGGCAAAAATATATGTTTTAAATACAAAGTACTTTAGATATTTCTAGGGAAAGGAAACTCTTTCCAAATACTTACCCAAGTGCCTAGAACAGCGGATGTGTCGCACGGCTAAGGGGGGCCCTACATCCCCCACCCCGACGACTTGGTCTCCAGGCTGGAGCCAAAGCTGGAGCCGAACCCCCCGCTGGCACCGCCCCCCGCGTTCGAGCCCGCCCCCCAGGTCAGCCCGGCCGAGCTGGCGCTGGCGCTGAAGGCCTGGCCCTGCTCGCGGGAGGGGCCGGACCCCTGGCCTGCCGAGGCCCCGCCCCCCGAGGTGGCCGTCTGCCCTTGCTGGGTGGCCAGCATACCCATGACCCCCCAGCTGCTCTGGAGTGCGGCCTGCGCCGCAGCCATCATGGCGGGGTTCAGGCTCAGAGCGCCAAGGTTGACGCCGGCGCTGCCGCTGCCCCCCATCCCGCCGCTCCCCATGCCGCCACGGCCGAAGCCCTGGCCCCCGAACCCCCCGAAGCGGCCCCGCTCCATCATATGCCTACTATTGCCGTGCTTAGGCTCTGCGTTGGAGATGTGCACGCTGACACCCTTGATGATCAGGTCCTCTCCGCACAGCGACTGGGCCACCTGGGGGGCACAAGCAGGACAACGTGAGAGCAGGGCGGGGCAGGGCGAGGCGGGGCGATGGGAGGCGGCTGCCCACCTGGTCGTCGGCGAAGGTGACAAAGGCGAAGGCGCGGAAGGGTTTGGGGATGAAGACGTCGGTGACCTCGCCGTACTGCATGAAGAACTCGCGCAGGTCCTCGGCGGTCATGTCCTCGGTGCAGCGGCCCACAAACACCTTCCTGCTGCGCAGAGGTTCGTCGGGGCCCTGCTGGCTCGGGGGGGAAACGCGGGTGCGTCAGGATCCAAACACCTAACCGGCGTCGATTCGCTGCTGCGCGGCGCCGCGTCAGAAGAAAGACGTGACGAGGAGGAGCCACGCGGCAGGCCGGGACCCAACACCCACAGCCGCCCGGCTCGAGCCTCCAGTTTCCACGCGCTTCTGCCGACTAAAACGTGCGAGGACAGCGGCCGCGTCGGCGGAGGAGGTACCTTCGAGTTGGGCAGCTTGCAGTCGCACCACCGGCCGTCGATCATGTGGCGCTGGGACATGGCCTTCACCTGCGTCTCGTAGTCGGCGAAGCGCACAAAGCCGAAGCCCTTCGAGTTCCCCGTCTTGGCGTCTCTTTTCACCTGCGGCAAAGACGGCATCTCCTGAGCTACGGCCCCCCCCCCTTCGCGCACGTGCGCCGGGTGGGTGCGCGGCGGCTCTCCGACCCACCTGCACCATGATCACCTCGCCGAACGTGCTGAAGTAGTCCTTCAGGTCCTGCTCCGTCGTCTTCCACGGCAGCCCCAGCACTATGAGGTCCGACGTCTTCTGGAGGCCGCGCTTTATCTTGACGGCCGACGCGGCGTCCATCTCGTCCATCTTCCTCTTGTTATCTGCAAACGGACAGAACGGCGTCAGCTTCCGTCCCGGTGACGGAGGGTGTCCGTCCTCGGACCCAAACCGAACCGATCCCCACCCGACCGGTCTCATCGCAGCCCCCCGATCACCCAGCCCGCGTCTCCGCCCGCAGGTGGGGGCGTCTGGCCGAGAGCCGCCTTACTGGCAGCGGGTTTGCGGAAGAGACCCACACTGGGAACCGCGTCCACCCGCCATTCCGCGGTGGTCCGACCACAGTCCGCACCCGCCTGTTTCTCGGGTCCGAATCTAATCCGCTGCCGACAACGGTGGACGGCAGGAGCTCACAGGAGAAAACAACGTCCCACCTCCGTTTAGGCCGTGAAACTGGGGTCCTGCCAGCGTTCGGACAGCGAGTGCCAGGTAACACACATCTCACACACCTTCTTCCTTATTTCTGACAGCTCATAACTCCGGGGGGGGGGGGGGGGGGGGGGGGGGGGGGGTCTGTGGATTGCAAATAACACATTTCACTCTCTCACCTTGCCTCACTGCACCTGANGGGGGGGGGGGGGGGGGGGGGGCTGGGAAGGAACCGTGATAAATAACGGAATCTGCAACTTCCGGGAGACGGTGGGCCGTCCGGACGCTCCACAGCTCTACCTGAACCCCCAGCCAGGTGCGAGGCGGCTGGAGGAGAGAAGGTACCACGCGAGTCCCGACAGCCCGTCAAGTCGTCCTGCAGAAACTGCGCTTATTTCAAGGCGAACGCGAACGCTCCTTGCTGGGGGTCGCGGAGGTGACGTCACACACGGGTTCAGCACGCACCTTTCGGGTAGTTCACCACGTAGACCACGTTGCCCCAGTTGTTCTCGGGCGCGTGCAGGATGCCCTCCACGAGGCGCACGCCGCGCATGCACTGCGACACGGGGCTGCGGTAGCGCAGGCCGCACGCGCCCGGGAACTGCGCGGCCACGCTGGACAGCAGCACCGTGCCGTCCTCCTCGGACGGGATCTCCATGGGCTCCTCGTTCTCGTCCTCCGCCACGCGGATGTAAACCTCGGCCATACTGGTGGTGGCGGCCGCCGCTCCGCTCCACCCTGTCCCGTCCCGTCCCGCCCCGCCCCGCGTGTCCGTGTGCGCGCTGCTCCTCTACGACACGGTAACCCTGGCGCCCATGAGGGGAGCTGTCAGACGGACCGCGCTCTCTCAGCCACCGCCGACTCCGCGCCCACCTCGCCGCTTTCCCTGCACCTTTACAGGGCGCCCTGCGGGGTCGGTGCTCTGGGGGGGCTCGGCGTAAACCGCTGTCGGCCTTGCGCGATCCCACCGGGCGGTAAACAAAGTCCGCGTCCGCCTTTTCTTCCCAAACAAAATGGCTTCCGTGGCGTCCGAACGGAACGTAATCACGTCGGAGCGGCCCATCCCGCCGAAACCGGGGGGGGCGCCGGTTCACCTCACGTGAAATGACTAAGAAATCAGCTTGCAACGACTGAGTAGCAAACCCGCACGTGTTTTATACCGACTTTATTGCAAATACGGTATTTCGAGGCTCTAACCGAAAAGCACGAGTGTTTCTCGAGACGTGCGATTTTGCACGGTGAGCTGTTCTTCCGGCACAGTGGACCACGCAGTCGGCACGTGATTCCCCTCCACCAATCAGAGGAGAGAGCGCGAATGTCCGCGGTGTTTGACAGGTCGTCTGGGCAACGCGGGCCGCAACGTGACCGCGGTTCGGCAAGTTTGTTGTGTCGATTTGACGCCTGACAGACAACAGAACCGAACATCGTCGCCCGGATTGATCGAAACGGGGATTTGGTAATATGTAGGATGTAGCTTTTTTTTGCCGTGAACGAAAGACGCCGCATGGACATTATGAACCCCAGAAACAAACAGTTTGATTCACTTGAATCAAGTGGATCGAGTTAGCGGTAGATTCCCTGGTCAATGAGATGTGTCACTTTGGTCCCCCCCAGTCATCTGATGTAAAAGAAAATTCGACATGTCAGACGAACAACAAAATGTGGAATGAAACCCAGGTCGTTGTTCATGTCTGAACCCACCGAATGTACCTTCCACTGTACACACTGAAGGCCTCCATGAGCTCTTCGCTGCTTCGCAGAGGATCCCAGTTCTGTAGGAGCTCCGTTTCAACACCAGCACATGGTTCGCTAGTAATAGATATGTAATTCTGCCCAAAATGCTTTGCAAGGTTTTTTTTTTAAACTGCAAGTTGCAAGAAGGCATTTGTTTTGCTATTAAGAAAAGACTCACTGTAAATAATGCCCTGGATGTTTACTCATTTAAGATAAACATACTGATGGAAGAAAGAACAAGGAACATGGATTCACAAAAGTCTGGCAAAAAGTGGTTGCCGGAGGTCATACGATGGTGCTGTTTGGGTCCGACGTGAAAAGGTCTGTTGTTTCCAAGTGTGTCCTGTGATCAGAGAGACTGGAAAAGAGAAGTGGTGCCCCTTTCACACTCACTTTCATTAACTGTTTGTCAGGGTTGCAGCAGGATGAAGTAAACCCCCCCCCCCCCATCCGTGGCCAGGACGCCAGCCCATCACGGGGTACACACACGCAAGGCAGTTTAAAGACATCAATTAACAAGAAACATGTCTTTGGACTGTGGGAGGAAACCCACTCGGACAGGCAGAGCCCTCGTAAACTCTGCACAGCTGGACTGGAATCTACGGGCGGTCGTGCTGCACCGGCTTGCCGCTTCGTGTGCGTCATTCACTCTGTTTGCTACCGAAGGTGAGAAGAAATTTGGACCCACATTAGAAACACAGGTGAGGCTCCTGCACAGGAAGAGGAAGCTGTTTCGAGCTGAAATTCACGCGCGTGCAGCTGCTGCTCGTTCACAGCCCTCTGGCCATTCTCTCATCCTCTGTCCTAGTGTGACCCCCACCCCCCGGCAGCAGAGTGTGATTCCGCCAGACAAACGCACCTGGCCCACGCGCCTCACTATAAATAACAGCAGGTGTAGCTCACAGCTCAGGAAAGTCCTGCCTGGCTGGAGAAGCTGCCGCCACCATGGCTCTGAAGGTGGTCACTCTGTTAACGTCCCTCCAGTAAGTGCACCTCTCTTATTATCATCATCATCCCAGTTCATCTCTGACTCAAACTCCAAACTTTAAGCAGAATTACTTTTTACACACAGGGGTCTGTTGTAATGTTCTGTGTGAGTGAAGCACAGTGGTCTGAGATGAAACTAAATCTAATGGGCCTCAAACTCAGCATGTCAGAGAAAACGCTGTTTACGCTTCGTATCTTCAGTGAAACGTTTATTTTTGCCATGTTTCACGAGTATCCCCACTGTTTTGCACTCGGAGCTCCATCTTATTACCTGTATTTTCACACCTGTGTCCTGCAGGCTCAGCGTTTGTGCAGCGAGATTCTTGGAGGTTCAGGAAAGAGAGAGGATGGAAACTCTGCTGCAGAGTGCAACAGGTGAGACGCTGAACCTAGCGTTCGGATGGGGTTGAGCTGGACCGCGGAGCCTGTGTCTGTCCTCAGATGTGCGTCTGAAGGTTTTTCCAGCGACGTTTGGGCGTTTGGAGCCGAACACGTCAGAACGTGAACCGACGTCGTCGTCATTCGGGCGACCGAAGTCTCCGGACAGCGCGGCGACAGCGGCCGCTCTAGGTGTTACCTGTGTGGACCCTGCGGGTGTGAGGTCACGCCACCTCCTGTGTGTGTTTCAGACGGCCACGTCGAGTGTTTCACAGACTACATGGAGCTCTGGGTCCACAGGACGAGAATCGAAGGCCTGCGGCTCTGGCTCTCGGGGGTCCTCAGAATTCCGGGTGGGTTTCGTCGTCGGCACAAACTGTCGCCCGACTGCTGTACGTTGTGTGGATTCTGGGAAAAACCCCTTTAGGAGTTCTGCCGCTAAAATCAAACAATCGGCTGTAGCGTTGGACAAAAAAACACAAGAAACGTTGTGTAATAGTGAAGTTTCATTAGACGATTGAAATCTACCCCCTTATAAACCGTGCGAACGTGGCATGAGGCGCCGCGCCCCCTGTCTCTGTAGTTTTCTAGAAAACAAACCATCGATCCATGCAGTAAATAGTCTATATTTATCTGTACATATCCATTTATTCCCTTAATAAGTTCAGACATGTTTAGTTTTCGGTTCGTTCAGTAGAAATGCTGGTTCTGTGCGGTTTAATGTTCACAGATCTGTTATTGTAAACCATCCCGTAACCGGTTTTAATTTGACCCGTATTTCCCCACATGGAAGACGGACCTAATATCGGTCGTGTTAGCTGAGAGATGGCCGTTTAAGGGTTCGACTCGTCCTCGCCGGTCCCGGTCCATCCAGCTCCTCCTCTGTTTGCGCTCGGTCGTGCGTCACTTTCAACAATCGAAGCTGCCGAATGAATCGGCGCGACTTAATAAACTGTCTTATGAGTGATGTTGAATTAAAGTCCCGGATTGTTTTTTGTTTTAATTTGCCGGTTTGGAACTGTCCCCGTCCGGCCAGTGAGCCTCGTGTCCCTGGAGGAGCTGAACGGGAAGCTGTCGGCCTGCGGATTCTCGCTGTACAGGGATGCGGACGGGAACTTCGTCTTCCGCGTGCTCTACAGCGGCTGCTTTGTGCAGCTCCAGGTGGGCCCACGTCTCCGCTCCCCTCGCTCTGGCCTCGTGTTAAAAAGCGCTTTATAACCGGCCTCCGTGTGCCTCAGGACGGCAGCTACGCCGTGGCGCTGCGCCTGACCGACAGAGTGAGCCGCCGCGGAGGCCGAAGCGGCAGCTTCGTCATGAAGTGCCCCCTGGTGACTGCGCCCCCCGGTGGCGAACACATTCGGTGTGACCCCGACTTCATCCAGGTCCGGCGGGGGTCTCGGCACAAACTCACATTATTGTACGACTGAGAATGAATAAATTTAAGAACAAAACACAGGACTGTGAATATTTATGTTCCAGGTGACCAGAAAGATCCCTACAGACAACTGGAACAAAGAGGTACGACCTGCAAAAGTCATGGTTAAAACAAACGGCACAAAAATGACCGGACGGGAGAAATGATCCATCCTTATAGTCCTTAGTCGGCCGATTCAGGGCCGGTGGAGGGAATGCAGGGAAATTTTGAACTAAAGTTATTTTGTCACGATAACATATTTAAACATTTATACTTTAGCTGAATACGGAGTGAAAATGAAACTCGTTCTCAAGCCCAACAGATATATATATATATTATATTTTTTACTCCCTGGAGTGATGGTTGGCATCAGGGACGTCAGACATTATGTGAGGCAGCAGTTTGTTCAACTGTACCTCTCTGTGTCCACGGGGGGCGGCCTGCTGTACCCCCCCCCCCCCCCCCCCCCCCCCCCCCCCCGTATATTTTTTTNNCCCCCCCCCCCCCCACAGCTGCCCTGGTCCCTGGCTCTGAAGGAGAAGCTTGTGGTGGCGCTAGAGGATGCCAGTCTCATTCGGCTCAGCGTGGAGACGGACGGTGACAACGTGACAGTTCAGGGCCGGAGAACGGAGATCTTAACCCCCGCGGAGGTGAGACGCTTCCTCTGCATCACTTACCGATTTTGTACATTTATTTCTTCGTCGTCCGGCCAGCTTTTCACTGCAGCATCCGTATGACGTTCTCGCCGAGCGTTCGGAGCAGCACTCAGACTCTGACGTAAGTCTCCACCCGGACGTTCCACTGTGGAGGGATTTGAGCTGCTTGCTGCAGCCCCGGCCATGACGCCCTGCGTCGTGTGTGGTTGTAAAGGTGTGTTGTGGGTGCGAAGTGCCTCCAGTGAAGGTGTGAACGGTGCTGCAGGTGTCGGACGGACCGGGGGGATTCCTGCCCCTTCGACTCGTCAGTGGTCACTACTCCTACAGCATGGAGGCCAGCTGCCCCACTGGTGGGTTCCTGTCTTATCCGTCTTTCTGGAAACACTAGCATCTAGCTAACTGTGACCATTCCGCCTGGCACTCGCCCCCCCCAGCGCCTGTCCCCCCCACGGCTGAGACGGTGTTGACCATCTACAAGCGCCGCATGGGCCTGGTGAAGCGGCGAGGTGGCGGGGAGCAGCTGTCCCTGAGCGGCGTCTCTGTCAGGCAAACCGATGCCTTCTCTGTGTCGGAGAGCAGCGACTGCGTGCGGATCGCACTCGACGCCTCCCGCCTCCTGACCGCCAAGGTGGGCTCCCCCAATGGCCCCACACACCCTGCTGCGAGAATCGCTATATAAACACTCAGGTTATGGGAACAACTGGGAAAGAAATGTGGAATCTGTGTCTTTCAATTTGTCTAACTCCAAAAACCATTTTAGTGCTGAGTCACAAAAAAAAAAACACCGACGTAGCTCACTGTTTTTAGGGGATGTGTTAAAATCTCACGGGAACGATTGACAACTTGGTTAAACCTGGGGGGTGAAATTAAAATTACTCCGCTGCTGATTGTTGGCCAGTTTGTTCCGTAAATCTGCAACATTCCTCCTGGTGTTATTGACCAGCACAGGAATCGGGCTGTAAACACCGGGAGCTGAGTTGAACGAAGGTGGTTCAACACCCCTTTTCTGCTTGGTTGCTCTTTCCTGCCGTCTGTCAGCTCGGCGGGTGAATTTGCTCTAACAGATGTTTTAGAAAAGAGGTAAAAATACTGTCAAGATAAATAAACCAGGCCTTTCGTGAGGCGGAGGAAGAGCAACCGCAGCGCGTGGTCAGGGAATCCAAGCCTAAATGGCATCTGCAGGTTTTGCTTTATATTTAACTAGAAACCTTCTCAGATGTGATGCCGAACTAGATGCCTTCAAACGACAGACACCAGCAGAGTGTGTACATCTGAAGGAAGATCTCTCTCCCCCCCTAGAGCTGCAGGGGTCCAGCAGGGGAGCAGCTGGTCCAGCCGTTCTTCAGGGTCGATGCCGTGCTCACATTTAGAGAGACCCCCCACCGGCTGCTTTGGAGCGTGGAGAACCTCTTTCCTTGCACAGGTGTGTGTCGCATCCAGAAGGAGCCAGATTAGTTTTAGAGACATCAATTAAAAATCTTGACTGGGAAATTTTTCGCCACAGTGACATCCATCCGAACACAGAAGTCGCACAGTCGGAATATTTACTGCGATTTTCGCACTTCGAAATCTCAGTACGCAACACTGAGGTGTTTTTTTTTTTTCAGAAATGCCGAACTGGAAGGAACTGTCTTCCTCACTCTCATTAGGACCCCTGGTTGAAACATATACAGTAAAATACGCTGGAATAACTGGCTGTGTCATCATCCCTGTTACTTCTTCCCACCTCCATCCTCCTGGTGGCCAGTCACATCTCCACACTGTATGTCTTCTCACGTGTGAACCGGTTCGTTTCAATTAGCCCCAAATAATGAAGGACCTCGAATGTAGCCGAGTGATACGGCGGCTCAAATATTTACTTTTGGGTGGAATTCACGTATCGCCTTTTCTAATCGCCGTCAGGAGCCCTCGGCAAATCAGTTCGGAGAGCCGAGCTTCACGCCGGAGAGTCGCCGTCCCGCTTTCTGCAGAATCGAGAGAAACATCTTCCGTTTGGCGGTTTAGCTACAGGGCAAACCTGAAAACTGCCACTTGTCACTTTATAACTGCTCTGGGCGGAAACCTGTACTGCAGTTTCTAGTATTCGCCGAGCTGATCTTTCCCTCAGGTCTCCTGTGAGGTACGACTGTTTCATCTCGTCTCTGGGTCAAGAAACAAACCAAACCTAAACCGTCACCTGAATCTCCAAAGACAATCAGGATGGCAAATGTGATGGGATGTCAGGGTTTTGTCCTCAGACGTGCGTTTGTCAGCTGTATGACGTTCTCCTCAATCCACTGCATCTTTCCAACAGTCCCGGAGACGACGGCCCCGTGGGGCGGCTCTGGGGGTGCAGTTGCGCCCTCTGCTGGACGTATGGCCGGTCCAGCATCCCAGCTGCCCTCTTCTGCTGCAGCATGGCTGTTGCCCAAGGTGGGGGTCCAGAGTGCAGCCTCAGCTGGTCTGTTCGGGACATCGTCGGTGGTGACCGTGCCAGCCCCGGACGCCCAGCAAAACCACCAAGGAGGTATCAGCGGTGACCCCTCCGGAGACCCACAGGGGACCCAAGTCCTGGGGGCATCTAAGGGTGTCCCACTTATGACTCCTAAGCATGAGTCCAAATTGCCCCCATCAGTGGGTTCTCCTCTGATCTTTGGCCGCCCAGTGACGGCCAGCGGTTCTCCTGGAGCCGAGCGGAGGGAACAGTCACCAGAGCCGGCCCTGTCCTCCTTAGAAACTCCATCCACAGAGGTCAAAGATAGCGGGGGCAGGACCCCCGCTGCGACAGTGGGAGGTCTCGGCCAGTCTCCCCAGCCGGCATCGGCGGAGGGTGCAGGGTGGCTGTCGGCAGCAAAACGCGACATCTTAATTCCCAGACCACAGCGTATGACTGTTAGAGACTCCAGCTTCCTCAGCACTGCTACCTCAGGGGTGGGCCTCAGTCCAAAGGCAGATGTTCTCCAGGACACAAACAGCACCCCAGCTCAAGTGACCCAAGGTGCAAACCCTACCGGTTTCTCTGTGAACACCTATTCCTCAGATGGCCAGGGGACACAGACCGAGACCACGTGGGATCTCCAAACCTCACACACGCATGTACGGGGGACTCGCGCGTTGGGGGGATCTACCCAGGGTCTCCTGTTGACCGTTCCTAAACACAAGTCCTACTTGCCAGCATCAGGAGAGCCTCCCCTCCTCTCTGGCCACCCAAATGCAACCACCGGCAATCCTCTAGTTACATCTACCACTTTCCCCTCTGGGAGCCCAGCCTCAGGGTCAGCCTTCAAGACCAGCAGCGGCGAGACCTCCGCCGAGATGCTCCTTGTTGTGCAAACCAAAAGTTCTCCTTCCAGCGCCAACGAGGGAGGTGCAGGCGTGTTGAGGATCACTCCCGTCACGGGGCAAGCCGAACCCAGAATCACATCTCCAGAACCACGAAGCCCGGTTGACTCCAGCTCCTGGTCGGGAAGTAGGTCAGCTGCGGGCCGCGGCACAAAGGAGCATTTTCTCCAGAAAACAAGCGGCATCCTGGGAAATCTCATATCACCTGCTACTCCTATTGAAAGGGAGCCTGGTGTTGCGACGGCTCCACCGTCTCTACCTTCTACCTCCTCATCACAGCTGCCTCAGCTGAAGCCCCAAAGCCCAAACCCAGCCGGTCCGTCTGAGACGTCCCCAAGTCTGAAAGGATCCTCGGATGTCCGGGAGCATCTTGGCTCCTCGAAAGCAGTTCCCCTAATGGATTCCCCACCCCCAGACACTCACAGAACCCCAAAACCTGCTGAGTCCACAGGGGTTCAAACTCATATAGTCGCAAACACCGGACTCCGCAGCTCCCAGTGGGATGGAGGTCAAACCTGTAACTCGACATCCAGCTGACCATTCGGCTCCTGCTGCTCGCTCAGTGGTTAAAGCTCTGGCTGGACCCCCTTCACCCCCCCTCCCCCGTACCACATCCCCTGACCGTAACCAGTTTCCCCTCATACGGTCGGGTCCTACGCCAGCGTGGCCGCTGTTCAACACGATGCTCCTCAAGTCTATGAGCGTGGCTCTCATCCCCCCCCCTGGCCTGTCCACCTTCGCCAACTCTTGCTGGGACAGGATGGAGAAACAAGGAAAAAATGAAGAACAAGTCTGAGAAAGTTCCAGAAAACCCGGGGACTGTTGACACCGCACCTGCTGGATTTATTTTGAACATGTTACACCTGTTAACCCCACATGTGAATATTCCTCCCAGCTCGGCTGTGTTCTGCCGCTTGGACCACAGGGGGCGCCCAATACCCACAGTTTACCGCGCGTGCTGGGATTCCGCGGCCGCGCTCGTGGGGGCCAAAAAGATGAACTTTGTGACTTGTGTGTTATTTCTGGTGCAGAATAAAAATGTGTGAGAAAACGAGTTGACATGAACATGACGCCGAGGGCCCGGAAGTTATTCCTGGAAACGTCTAAATACTGAGTGAAAGTCTGGTTTTTAAATGGCTGCTTATGCGGGATTTTATTCTCATTTTGACGTATCGATATTTTCCGGCACATTTTAAAAGGTTCCTGCGGTTTAGACGGTGATTATTATTCACTCGTGATTTTCTAGTCTCTTCTGAAGGCGGGGAAACGCATCTGAACCCCTGGGATGTTCCGCTAATCTGACACGCGGGCAAATAAGACACGCGTGAAATTGGCCAATTATTTCGTTCCTGCGTGGCGCGCGTGGCCGCGCGTGGCCGCGGTTTGCCGGAGAGAAACGGGGGCGGCGGCGGCGGCGGAGGAGGAACCTTAACCTCCGCGATTGCACGTGTTTGGAGGGGCGACGGTTCATCCCCGCCCCCGCCGCGGTTTTCCACGCTCGGCCGAATTCAATTAGGCTGTTTAAAGGGCGGGCGGTGGTGGGGGGCACTGAGACCCGCAGGGACGCTGCTTTCCCGCACTTTAAATACAGTGTTTGCGCCCACATTTAGCAGCGCGGTTTTTAAATCCGCCGCGTTCAGTAATGAGCGGCTCGAGGTGTTAAATTAAAATAACGGCGCAGTTTAGCTTTTATACCGACAGTCAGATGTTTAACTTCACGTTTTACCCGCCCCCCCCACCACCCACCCGTGGGCTGAAGCCGCCTCTGTACCTTGCAACCAAATGTCACGCAGTCAAAGGCGACCCCCCCCCCCACCCGGGGGGCCAGGAGAGCGCGAACATCCCCGCACCGCCGCGTGGCATCTGGTGTGTGAACCCGCGCGCAGGAAGCTCAGCGGACCCGGGCAGGAAGCGGCATCGCGCGCAGCCTTTCATCTCGCCGCGCGCCGCCACTATATCATCCGACGACTGTCAGTTCGCGCAAAGTCGCAAAAATTCCCTTTCATGTGTGTGCGCGCGCGCCGTTTCTTTTTGTTTTGTTTTTGTTTTACTTTCATTCAAAGCATATGGGCAGCACATCTGGCAGAGCGCCCCCCCCCGCCCTGGCGCTCTCTCTCTCTCTCTCTCTCTCTCACACACACACACACACACACACACACACACACACACACACAGCTCTGTCACTGATTATTCTCAATGTCAGTTTCCTCACAGCACCATTATTTTTCATAAACTTTACTGCAGAGGATAATTGTCATTTACTGGCAAACGCAGCCGGCAGCGCGGTGCTTCAAGGGGAAATTCGCCCTTCTTCACGGGGGCCTGTTTGTGACGTGCGGCCACGACTGTGTGGACCCCCGCTCTGTGCCTCCTGCTCTGGGTAAAAGAAATACTGAAGTAAATGTGAAACCCTCCTTTCCCCCAGTGGTCGGGGGTCACAGCGGCGACCGCTGTCGTGTCACCCGTTTCCGAAGGTCATTCTGCTCAGGTCGCGAGCAGCTAAAGACAGGGGGTCTCTTACTGCTGCCGAGGGTCTCGCCGCCCCTCGAATCAGGGTCCGGGCCAGAAGGGTGCGGAAGCTGTTGAAACCACTGAAGATCTTACAGAGGGGCTCACATCTCAAGGGTGCCGTTTTGTTGACGGTCGCCCGGCTCCACGGTCCCCACGTTCGTTTCCCCCCTACGGGCCGTCGTGACGCTGGGAGCAGGAGGAGGAGCCCTGAGTCACCAAAGGTGAGCACAGCTCAGGTGAAGCACCTTTCGATGGGGTTCAATGCCGTTTCTGCTGTGGAGTTTGTAACCTGGGGGTCCACTCCCCCCAGGGTGGCACCAGCTGAAGCCTCACTGGGCTCCTCTATGGCTCCACTCTGACTGTTCCTCAGTTAAAGCTACAGGTGCGTCAGTCCGCAGGGGGCTGATGGGAAATGGCAGGATGAATACACTCTTTTTTGGTCTCCAGACGTCCTGCTGTGTGGTGTGCGGTTGTCCGGTGTGTGATTAACACCACGACGGGTTAGTTGTGCCGGGTTTTGTCCCGTTCTGTCTTCGCCCTCCTGACCTGATAAACTGATAAACATCGAACGAACTTTGCTTTTCGTCAATAACTGATCAAACAAGCGATTCCTCTGTGTTCCGCCATATTTTCAACGTCGGGCCCGTTTTCCGGAACAACTCAGGACTGGATCACAGGGTCCGAGCGTGTGAAGAGCAGCGAGGATTTTTGTCAGAAACCCGCCGAGCCGGGCAGCACGCCTGGACCCCCCACCGGGCGGTTTGCGCCGCAGCGGCAGAGCAGGTGAAAGTGGAGGGATTATGTAACGGAGTCGATGATGAACATCCAAAGTACCCAGAACAAGCAGGAGGATGTGGGAATCGAGCCATCTTTTTTGGCATCTCCCTCAACACACGCGCGCACGCCCCCCCCGGGGCAATTACGGCATCACCGGGTCAGCCAGGCGTGTAACCACGGGTTACGGTGAACAGTAGCAGATGGGGCTCGTGGCACTGCAGGGCGGAGGGTGCGAACGCAAACAGAAGCAGATGCGGCCAGTTGCCGGGGCCTCTCGCCAAACCCGTGCGGCCTAATTGGTCCCGCGTGTGCGGCAGGCGTTGTGGTGAGGGGGGGGCGGGGCCCGCCGTGCCCGGGCTCGCGCTGGGAGTTTCTGGAAAGGGGCACATCTGAGGCGCTCGAATGCCCTCGCCTTTCTTCTCCAGTCATCCTCGTCCCCGTCTTTCCCACACGCGCTCGAGGGCCCCCGGCTGGGAGGATTACGTAACGGGTGGCAGCGAACCCGGCCCGGAGTCGAAAAACATGCGGAAGCGGATCGCAAGGAACAATGGCGCAGCGGAGCGAGGCGGGAAGCTCACTCTTGATTCCCCGCGATGAAGATCGGGCCTTCCGGGCCCCCGGTGTGTCAGCAGGTAGAAATTCACGTCGGCGTCCCCGGGGGGGTCGGTCCTGCGGCTGACTGGTCGCTCCGGCGTGTCCTGCGTAACAGAACCCAGCACGACGTGACACAGTCAGTCGGCATCCGTGTAGTAATTTAAAAACATTTGCATAAATAATAAAACATTAACATTTTTTATGCAAGTAAATCACTTCAAGTAACTGGGGTGAGTAGCCGGCGCCTTTGATGCGGACGTCTCGGGTGCGAATCCCATCTTCTGCTGTATAAGTAACTGAAGACAGTTGAACCGGATGAATACTTGCAGGCGGCTTTTTTTAAAAATCAATCTGTTTTCCACTCTGCTGATTTGTCAAAAGTACCGGCAAGTGTGTTAAAAGCCTGTTGTTGCAGGGACCCCCGCGGGTGATCCATGCTGCGCCGTCACCGTGACCCCATTTGGGTGTGTTTGGGTGAACAAACCAGCCTTGGGGTGAAGCTCCACCTTTGGACGAAGAGGGAGGTGTGCAAAGGACAGTGTTTTGAGGAGCTCTGGTGCTGGAGCCCTGTCTACTGCGGCGCTAGGACGGGCATTGAGCAGCTTCGTCGCCGGTTTCCGCCACTGGCCCGGGGTCCAGCTGAGGAAATGGCCGACATCCGGCGACACGGGCCGGTGGTCCTCCCCTGCGGCCCGCTGGTTCCGAGAGCCCTCCAGCTACCTGCAAGACGCTCCTCTGTTTTCTCTCTTCCCGTGGAGCCGGATTGCCGCCGGGCACCCCTCCCCTCGTCCCCAACGACCCCTCTACAAAGCCGTCTGCCGGCGGCACGCGCTGAAACCCCCCCTCACGGTTCACCGCAACTGTCAGATCTTTCAGACGGTGAGCAATTAAACCCCATAATAAATGCTCACCATCAAATTGCATTTGTTGTTGTTGACGCTGCGCCGCCGATTCCGCCGCCGCGGAGCGGGTCTCTTCTCGCCCGGTTTGGCGCTAACTAGTACTTCTGTGACGCGTCGCTAGCGGAATTAGCTCCTCGCGCTGCGCTGGCGCCGCTAACAAAGCTAAACCGCTTGGCGCGGGCAGCAAGAGGCCGATAACAAGATGCGTCGAATGTTAACAATTAGATCGTAATCGGAGGCAGCCTGTCAAGGCCGCTCTTTTATCCCAGGGCTTCAGAGAAAGGCAAACAAAGAGGCACGAAGCCGGCGAAATAAAATACTACTTGCAAATGATTTTTTGTCACCGTGGTTCTGAAACCCGGGGAACCTTGGAGGGAAAACGACGGAGCCGCCTCCACTGAGGCCCCCCAGGCCGGCTAGCGCGTGAGCGGGGGGACAGGGAATAGATGTGCGCCGGCGCGTTCCGCTCGCCGCTCCGACGTGCCCAGGGGTCGCCGGGCCTCTCCTGCGACTTTCCGAGAGGAGAACGAAGGGCGGGAAAACAGTTTCGGAGGAACGGTGTCGCGCCGCAGCGGCAAGGTGTGTGTGTGTGTGTGTGTGTGTCCGTCCCTGTGCTAGGAAAACACGTGCGCCCGACTTGGGCCCGTTCAGACAGAATAATGAAAACATCACATTTCCACTTCCCCATGGAAAAATGTACGTGCCTCCTGTTTTGAAACAAAATTTCCCTGGGAAAAAAAAACAAAAAAAAGCTCTGCAAACCAAACAAAATTGACAATCCTTTGGATTTATTGTCTTTGCTCCTTTTGTTTTGCCTTGATGTGTTTCTGGCATTACCGTGGAAACGGGAGGCTGTTTACTCTCCCCTAGTACTCCGGTGATCCTCCCTTTCCTGGCCAAACAATAGAGGAAAGGCCCCCCCGTGGCCCCCTCACCTCGCGCTGTCTGATGAAGGTTCTGTGAAATTGACACGGAGTCGATGGTTTGTTTTGCAGGTTTGTCTTGGGTTCCGCTGATAAAACCCATTTTGTGTCCCGAGCCGTAACTCACCTGCGGGCGAATGCCGGCCGCGTAAACGGACGACAGGAACATTCCTCCCGCTCCTGCCAGGGCCGCAGGTTCCGGAACGTTCCTTCCTTGGAGAAGCGAGTGTGTCTCGGCCTGTCGGGGTGAAGATGATGAAGGGTGGCTCTGTTGTTGACTTAATTACGAAAGCTGCCAGTTAGCCTCTGTCCCCGTGTGGCCGGGGGTGGGGGGTGGGGGGTCGGCCGGCTGTCGCCCCACTCCCTGCTGACTGTGCGGATGGAGTCACTGTCACAGGACCCCCGTCGGCTCTCCAGTAACAATGCACGTGGACTCCTGTTGCAGACGGACGCGTGGCTGCCGGACAGCGGTCCCTCTGTCCGCTGCCGCGAACAATCGCTGCGTACAGAGCTGATGCTCAGCACGAAGGTGACCGTGACAGATGGCGTGATATAAGTTTATGGAGCAGAGAGGAGATGAGGAGAGAAGCGGCTCTGAAAGAGATGTTTGTTTATCAGAACAACGGCACCTTTCCTGGATCCGTTCGGCTCTGGCGAGGAAGTGACTGCAGTTGTGTGGCTGCGTCGCCTGCGGGGGGCAGGTAGCTGTAGACACCTGTCACTCACAGGAGAGGCACCTGCCGCAGTTCCAGCTGTGAGCGACGGTGGCACCTTCATCCAGCCATTGTCATAATTCTAACTCCAGTTTTCACATGTTGTGCGTTTATCTCGACATTGTTTGCGTTTCCCTTCGCAGAGCCACTGCTGGACCCTCCCTTAAAGTACTGACCCCCACGTGGTCTAGCTGAAGTCGATTTGCTCTCTGGATGGGTAAGTTAACGTTCCGAGTCCCTTGGGGGAAAAGCATCAGGTTAAACGAACCGTGTTCCTGTACATTTTTACAGTTTCAATCCGCTCGCAAGACGCCACACAGTCGTGGCGCGGCGTCACACACGGCGGTCCGAGTGGCCGGACGCGTCGCGTCCTGCACAGCCACCAGGTGGCGAAAGAGAGCGGCTCTGAGGAGTTTCTCGAGACTGGCACAAAGATCATTGGCGTGAAACTCTGTGGTTTCTGCCGGGGGTTTGAGGGGCCGGTGCCGCGCAGGACGAACTGGTGCCACTGGCTGGGTTCCGTACGACGATCCCGATTTTGCGCAGAGGGTGCGGAGCGCGAGTGGGGCGGTGCGGCGCGGTGCGGGGGGCCACGCGGGCGCGAGGTGTGTGGAAACGTCACAATTAAAGGGACTTGATGCCTCACAGTCCCCGCGTTGATCACATGCAATTTGCATCAAGAGTCCCAGTAATAAACACTTTGTAGAACTTACACTGAAATTCAATTAAGGCAAGAATACATAACAGAAGCCGTGAAAAATGAAGTCATCGGGGTCCCTTATTCATTTTTTCTTAACAAGCCCCGAGGCAAAAGAGACCATTAATTTAATACATCTTGTGCATTTCCGGGTCCCGTGGCTGGATGCGGTTGCTTGTTTTCAAAGCTAACGCACCTGATGGAGTAACTTTGTCTGCCAAAAATTACATTAAAAGCACAAAAGCGAGAAAGTGCTGCTCTGTCCCCCCCCCGACGTTCCTCCCCACGTGACTCATCAGCTAAAGGTTCCGGGAGAGAAGGTGCCAAAAAGAGGCAACGGATCATTTTGTTTGTGTCAATGTTGCTGCATACAGGTAAACTCTGGCAGCAGGTGGCGCAGCAGTTAGAGCTGCTGAGATGCACTGAGGAGGCCTCCAGCCAGCCCCCCCTTCCTTCAGCGGGGCACTGACCGGTGTGGATGTTTCTGGCCCTCAAAAGCAGGACTAGTGGGATACCAGTCACTAACCAGCTCAACCAAAGAGGTACCAGTCACTAACCAGCACCACCAAAGGGGTACCAGTCACTAACCAGAACCAGTCACTAACCAGCTCCGCCAAAGAGGTACCAGTCACTAACCAGCACCAGTCACTAACCAGCACCACCAAAGGGGTACCAGTTACTAACCAGAACTAGTTACTAACCAGCTGTGCCAAAGGGGGTAGCAGTCACTAACCAGCACCACCAAAGGGGTACCAGTTACTAACCAGAACTAGTTACTAACCAGCTGTGCCAAAGGGTTAGCAGTCACTAACCAGCAGCTCTGTTTCCAGCCGCTGTGGTAAAACGGGGCCCCGGAGCCTCCCTGTCCTCCTGCTCAGTGTGCTGGTGACCGTCCCAGCCTGTCACCCGATGTCCCCGAGTGGAGAACCCGACCGGCCCCCTGAGGGACACGCCGGGTCCCTCGACGGGACTCATGAATTACTGAAAGGAGAACGGGGGACGGCGGCGCTTTTCCCTCTTTCTGCACACATTTTTCCATTTGTCTCCCGTCGCTAAATTTTTAACTGTTGTTCACATCAGATTGATGCTGCGAATAATTACTGACTTTGCGCCAAAATCGCATCTGACGTGACCGGGGTGTCGCGCGGGGGGGGCCTGCCCCCCGAGGAGCGTGCGGCCTTTCAATTTTACATGGCGTCCCGCTCCAAACGGCGCCAAAACCGGCGAGGTTTACAGAAAAGAGGCGGAGCCTAAATTAAAACGGCTCCTTTATCTTTATTTAACGAAGTGTTTGCAGGGCTTCCTCAGCAAACAGACAGGAGAAACAGGCAGAAGACAGGAAAACGCTCAAGTTCATTTATTCATTCTCCCGCAGACGGACACTGAGTCTGCCGCACATTTTGCCATTTGGAGCTTGAAATAATACATGGAAAATCTCATTTCTTTTTAATCCCCGAAAGTGACGTATGAAATAAAAATGGTTTTTGAGCTTCGCTGCTGCTCGACACCAGGTCACAAACAGGCCCTCTTCTTATCACGGTAAACTTTCACAGGGAAAAACGTGGGCCGGCAGCCACAGTAAAGTGGCTCGGGAGGCTCCTGCAGGTTGGCTTGTTTTGGTTGTTGGTGAAACTCAGGTACACGTCTGTCCTCCTGTGGGGTCCTCCTGCGTTGGACAGGGTGTTCAGACCCGCAGTTACCCCAGATCCAGGTTTAAATGGGGAAACGTGGCTAAGATGTGAGATGTAAGACTTTCTGAGCAGCTAAATGAGAGACGGAATCCAGAGAACAGCAGCCCCCCCCCCCCGGCACCCCTCAAAAACATTTCCTGAGCAGCTGACTCAGTGTTGCTCTTAGTTTGCTGGGTGACTGGGATGGGTGGATGGAGGAGGGATGGGTGGACGGTGGAAGGACGGGTGGTGGATGGAGTGATGGGCTGTGGATGGAGGGACGGGTGGAGCCGACTCAGTTTGCTGCGGTCTGTGTGAGGGAAGGAAGGAAAGGTCTTCCCGTCTTCTTGCAAAAGTACTTTTGATGAAAGGTACGACAGTCGGCCATCTTTACACCCCGACGTGTGACGTGAAACGTGGCGGAAGGCAGACGTCTCACAAAGCTCGCCGTTCCGGGTGAAAAGCAGAACAAATGGTGTGAGGATTAGTGTGCAGATGGAGCTACTTAGTTTTGGCATTTTAGAGCAGATTGCAAATCTGACGGCTGTGGGGGGGCCGAACACCTGGGGGGGGTCTTCGCTCACCTGGACGCGGCCGATGACCACCGTCCACAGCTCTTTCCCCGCTGGAGGCCATCAGTGTGGTCAAGAGTCCACTCTGCTCAGCTCACTATTATTATTATTATTATTATTATTATTATTATTAGCAGAACAGCGCTAATTCACCAGAAATGTGCCGTATGGAAACAAGATGAAGCCCTTAAGTTCTGCTCTAAACAGGTTCATCCTCTGTGGGGGTTCTAGAAGATCCCGCCTGAGGAGCTTAGTGTTAAGTGCTGAAATAAAAGGTGCAAGAAGCCCCTTTGGTCCTGGTCTAGAACCAGCGTCCCGCTGCTGCTGCTCCCGCCTTCTTTTCCCACACGTGCAGACGAGGTGCTCGCGTGTCAATCCGCCTCTTTCCACCCCCGTCCTCCAGACGTGTGTGTGTGGTGGGGGGGAACTCATCCAGAATAAAAGCCCCAACTTTGCTGCGGAGTAAATCAGGAGCATCTGGTGTGAGAGGGACCCCCCCCCAGCCGCCGCAGTCCTCTCCCGGAGATAAACGGCCCGCTGTCTCTCAGGCGAAGAGGCTGCTTCATATTTTTGACGTTTTCGTGTTTAATGTGTTGTATATTTTATACGGCCATCTTTACTCCCCCTCTCCTTTTTGCATTTTCTTTTAAAGCTCAAATGCGGTTATTGATGCTCTGGCTACAGTACATTATGCATTATTTGTTAGTAAGCACCATTTTTGCATACTGACGGTAACAAGAAAATGCATGTAGGGAAATTCTAATATAAATTGACTTATGTTCGGGGGCCTGCTTTTTGCTCGCTAAGCTCTTCTGAGAATAATATATAGTTCTTTTATACAGCTAATCCGGCGGAACCAGTCTTAAAGACTCCGGCTTGATAAAGAATTTGTCTGTTGAGACCTTTTGGCTTTTAAAGACTTTTATCTTATATCACGGGACTGACGGATTGCGGCCCTTTCTGTCGTTTTTATGCTTTCTCGCCTCCTTTTCGGAGCGGGCCGGCTCGGAAGCGGCGGATGATGAAGAGGAGGGGACCCTGTCGATGGGGAGGGCGGTTTGTAATGCAACCGCACGGCTTCATAAAGGAGCAATAATTTATGATGCTCTTTTTCATCCCGTGTGGGGAAATTTTTTTTTTGTTTTTCATTCTAGGTACGAGCAGGAGTGTGGGGGGGGGACAGGGTCGGCGGGAGAACAGGATGCGGGCGCTGGGGCGTCTGACGTGAACTCAGGCAAACAGGCGCTCGGCGGTTGAAGGGCCCCTCGGGTTCACATCCCACCAGGGGGGCGCACGCCAGCAACGGGGGGCGTTATTAAGAAAGGAGGAAAGCCGAAGGTGTCTTTTCAGAAAGGTCGTCCTCCGGCTTTTGCGTCGACGTCGTGGCCCGTCGGGGGGCGTGTTTGACAGCTGGGCCCATTCCTACAGCAAGATAAACAGCAGGGGAAGGGGGCGGAACCCAGCTCCAGCCACCAGGCCGGACCGCCACTGGCCGGGAAGCTAACGCTACCTGGCCGGCTCCAGTAGCCGCGCAAAAGTCAAGCAGGTTACTTTGCTGATTTTAAGCGACGTGACGCGACGGTCCCCCGCTTTACCTCCCCGGTGCCGGAATCGCTCAGACATTTTATAGGAGGCGCTTATAGACAGGCTCCGACGGAATCGGGCGTTTTGAATCCATTTAAATGATTTTAAAGGCAGGGTGCAGGGCTGCGCCGGCCTGATTTATGGCGTCTCTCCCTTCCTCTCGATTGATGTTGTGTTTTTCCAGACCTGCTGCCTTTTACAGCACCGAGCTACAGCTTCATCCTGGTAAACAGCCTTTTATCGTTTGCCTTGCTTTCTATAAATGGGGGGGAGAAAAAACAATAAAAAGCAAACACAAAAAGCGCTTATTTTGCAGCAATTTAGCCGAATTGCCATAAAAATTAATTATGTCCCGTCATGTTGTTTTTTTTTCGTTTGCCTGACAATAATTATTGCGTATTTAGCCGACGCCTTTATTCAAGGTGACTTACACTGCAGGGAGCTCCCCACACACACACACACACACACACACACACACGCACACACAAAGGGCAACTTAGAGTCACCAAGGCACCTGAAAGGCGCGAACTCCCCGCAGACCGAGCTGCGGTCGCACCCCTGTGATGACAGCGCTGGGAGGCACCAGAGCTACTCCCCGAGCCACCTTGGTCTGCACACTTTTGCAGTTTTGCTCATTTTTTTGCTCAAGTTTTTGGGGAAGACAACCCGGGGGAGGCGGGAGGGTCAGGGCAAGTCAGGAGGGGAGAAAGCATCACGCGACTCCCAAGGAAGACGTCCGGACCGCCGGCATCTAGATGCGAGCGCCCGGCCCCATCGGTCACGTTCACCCCTCAAACCCCATTATACGCTTCGGCCAGAACGGGGGGCGACGGACGGGGCAGAGAGCTTAATGCGAGCGGGCGCCCAGGGAGGTTATCGCGCGGACACCTGTGCGCCGGCGCAACGGGGAACGCTGAGAAAAGTGACGTTTGTGCGCAGTAAGAGTTTTGACGTGCGTCTCCCCGGGCCGTTGTTGCTAATGCACTCCGACACGCTGTTTTGATATCATTACTACATTATACTCCCAATTTTTGAGCGAAAAAATACAGTACTTAGAAAGTCGAAATTCATAAATAAATTTATGTCAAACTGCACTTAATATTGATTTTGTTAGTGTTCAGATTCAATAATAAGGTACCGGGTGCATGAATATTTAAATATAATCTTCATTTCTGCATCTCCTAATGGCCTCAGTTCCTCTACACTCAATTTAAACACAATTTAAAAACTATAATGTATTGAAAAATACTGGGATTTAGCAATAAATCATGGGTAGGATACTGTGGGCCTTTTATACAATAGTTCAATATTAGGCTCCCCAGAGGAGCCGGCACAATTAGATTCCTGTTTTTAAACTTCTCAATTATCTGCATGCTATCATTTCACGGGAAAGTGTCCCCCCACCTCCCGCTCCTCTTCCTCCACGACGATTTTCCCAGTAGAAAAGGAGAAATAGCTAAATGCACTCTGCCGCTTCAAGTCGAGAACAAAAAGGGGTCAAAGTTCAGATCCCGGGTAGTAAATTAAGCTCTTGGCCCGTGACCCGGCCTTGGACCCATTTAGCGGCTGAAATAAAATGATCCTCCAGCAGCTGCCTACGGTTTTTTGGATGCGATTCCTGCGTCGAGCCCAATCTGGCGGCGGTCCTCCGCCGAGGAGCGGGGGGATGCGGCCCCTGTCCTCGGCTGGCCGAGACCTCCCTCCTGCCGCACGGGGAATTGGCACCGGAGCAAATGAGACAGGAGCTGCTGCGGTCACCGTTTGGGGGAAAAAAAAATCCATAATCTGACGATAAGTCAGTCGAGTCGCGAGTTTAATCAAAGGGACGAGCCACTCGTGGGGGGATAACAGCCACGCGGTGGTGCGTTCGCTCCGTGTGGTCAGTAATGGCACATTAGCGCGTTGTTGGTTGGAGCGAGCGCGAGGCGAGGGGGGTGCTCCTACATTTCTGTGGCACACAGTCTTTGGGAAATTATTCCTTCCTTTGCTGCTTAGCTAAAAAAATGCCCAAGGGAGCTGGAAATTTCACTGTTTATATAAGCTGGACTCGGTTTCTCGGACGGGACGCGTGCCGAGTTGTGGCCTTCGCTCACGCGCTTTCCACCGTCAGGGAGCCCGTGGAAGTCGAATGCTGCCTGCACGTCTTTGGACTGTGGACACGGAGAACCCTGGCGATTCCTGAGCCGAATTCGAAGCTCCGCTCGGCTCAGGTGCCGCCGTGTGAACAGATATCGGTGTGGGTGTGTAAGCCACGCTCAACTTGAACCAACAAGCTTGCGGTAACCGGGTGGTGTATTTGCCCGACTTTACCATCCTGGTTCCTGCCGGAGCAGGACGGTGGGATCCGCCTGATGTGACAGCGTGGGCTGCAGGAGCGAAGACCCGCCGCGCGGGCGGAGGGACCCCCTTCAAAGCCGGCGGCCCACGCAGGTCAGATGCCTCGCGCTTTCCGGAGAGCCAGCTGATTTCTCTCTGCTCGACATGAAAGCGTCTCTCTCTGGCCATGTGGTTCTCATTACCAAATCACACTTTGTTGTCATTTCATATCCTCGCCAAAAAAAAACAAAAAGAGGGGGGAAAAAAGCCCTTCTTCAGCATTAATGACTGGCACCGGAGAGACAGTTTTATTTATCTCTCTGTCATCCTCAAACAGATGCACGTGATTTAGGGGGGTAAAAATGGTTTTCCATTTGAAACAGACACAAAACAAATAGATGCATCTGCGCAGAGAATGGAAACAAAGGGGCCGGGGGTGAGAAACGGGGACTCGGGGACTCACTGACCCCGGACAGGGGACAAGGAAATGACACGGCAAGCGGCGGAACGCGGCGACACAGGACTCTGAAGGGAGGACTGCTTGTTCAATTCCCACCACCAAACTGAAGGCCACAGGCGGAAACTCGCAGGGGTGGAACAGTGGGGGGGGGGCTGGACAAGTGAAGGGAGGTGAACCCCTGCCGGTCTCTGTAGCTACATACTGATGTGAGGTCTGAACTCGGGGTAAGAAGAACGAATCTGTGGACCTGCCTGGTGTCAACGGTAGACTGTGTGCCATCCCTGCACTTGCTAGGTGTACCTAATAAAGTGCCTGGTGAGAGTCAGTCGCACTCCGCCCCAAAATGGCTGACGCCTCCGCAACTCCTCCACTGACCCCCCTGTGAGAAGGTGGCCTGTCATCCCAGGCCAACTGGCGGCTGGAATTCATCATTCATCAGTTCCAGCTGTGTGTGTGTGTGTGTGTGTGTGTGTGTGTGTGTGTGTGTGTGTGTGTGTGTGCGTGCGTGCGAATCTCGATTCGCAGTGACTCACGGTCCCACCAAAGGGCCAGTCACGGAACTGGAGACCCCCCACCCCCCACCCCCCAATACACTCACACAGGAGTCAGTGTGGAGGTCATTACAGCCCAGATCTGCTCCCTAAAATTCTGCCCTTTCTTTGGGGGTTGGATTAGCGGGGGGGGGGGGGCATGCTGACAGGGACATTTGGGCACAGTACACACCTTGAGCTGGTACTTTCTTACCTGGAAAATCTAGTTTTTGCTCAAACGTTTTCCCTTTAATAGTAACGGCAGTGAGCTGGAGCTGCTGGAGTGGAACCTGCTGGAAACGAGCCTGGAAGGTGAGGAGAAAAGTGTCGTCGACACTGGATGGGAGCAGCGGTATTGAGAAGGAACTTGCATGTCAGTGACGCTTAGATACAACGTGTAAGATACAAGGTGACTTCAGGGGTCTTGTGGTCGGGGTCTGGGGGGGGGGGGGGG
>UFQX01001075.1:205277-226537 GCA_900497675.1 Arapaima gigas
GGGGGGCGGTGGGGGGGGAGGGGGGGGGGGGGGGGGGGGGGGGGGGGCAGGTATCAGCTCAGTTCGTTTCCTTCTCAGTTATTAATTCTCATATGATAAACAAATTGTCTTCTTTTGTCTGTCAGCGCTGTAAAACGGAGGACCCCCAAAAAAGGGTTTATTTTCCCTTGTTAAGACACAAATATTAAGTTATTTTCACAAATCACTGAAACAATTTCGCTGGGGAGACAGTAATAATAATAATAATAATAATAATAATAATAATAATAATTATTATTATTATTATTATTATTCAAAGGGTTGAGGCTTCAAAAGGTTTCAGTCGTATCGATGTAAACATGCAGAATCTCACCTTCGTCATATTCATCTTCTTATTTAAAATCAAATCCCACTTTCTGGTAAACGGGTGGGCGTGCACCCCCCCTCCCCGCGCGCTACCTGTGCCCGCGCGCGCGCTATACGCCTGCATCGGCGCGTGCGTTTCCCGCGCTCTTCCGGTCCTGCGCGCGGCGGTCGCCGGACTGATGGCGGGTTGACAGACTCACACAAGCCCTGTCTTGGTTAGGGTTAGTATTAGCAACTGGTTAACGGTTAGGGTAAGCGTTGCTAGTTAGAGTCAGTATTAATAGTTTGGGTTAGTTTTATTAGTCTGAGTCAGTGTCATTAGTTAGAGTCATGGTTAGTGTTCAGGGTAAGGATTAGCAGTTAGGAGTTAGCGGGATGGTTTGTACTGTGAATTTGGTTAATTTAATGTCATTAACTAGTTCAGTAGACAGTTGTACAGGTAAACCTGCACTCTCGGGTGCAGTTGTGTTCAAAGAGTGACACCATTTAATCTATTCGGCTCGCCAGCTACTGCTCCCCCTGCTGGCCAGTGAGTGCTTGGACCGACACGCTGCTCTGTACATGAAGAGGGTGCTATGCAGGTTCCACAGAAGGTGTGAAGTCCTCAGTGGTCCAGCACCGGCTTCTGTACAGGTATCTGGCCATCACAACAAGGACTGTCAGACACTGCAGCTGTACACATGTATGTAATGGTGTGTGTTCCCCTTCTGGATCACATCACGGGCTCTGCGTGTCACCCTGCAGTAGCGGCGTGTAGGTGTGAGGTTTCGGGTCACTAGGCGGGGGTGACTGCCAAAGGGCTGCAGAAGAAAGTGCTGCGGTCATCATGGTGTTGTGTTGTCACAGAGACCATGGGGGACTATTTCTCTCTCTCTCTCTCACACACACACACACACACACACACACACACACACACCCACACACACACACATACACACACTCACCAGGGCTGCCGGTGCTGCAGACAGACCCCACCAGAAGGCTGCTGTGTTGATGGCTAGTGTAGAAACGTCCATTTTACCTATGAGAATTGTTTAAAACCTGAATTCCTCCATAATGATGATGAATAATTATCCAGGTGTCTGTGTGGGGGGGTGAGCATGATGGTTCATGCAGGTGCCTCTCAGGTGCTGCAGTAACACAGCAGTCCCTCCTGAAGTCTGTACTCAGACAGCAGCAGGAACCCCCCCATCCCCCCCATGGAGGAAAAACATCTGGAGAGGTTGGTCCCACCCCCGCTTTGCTCAGGTGACCCAGGACATGCCTACCTGTATGTTCTGCCCTGTGTCACCGCTGTGTAGGTGTCAGTGGTGGCAGCTGGGGGTCCCTGTCTGTGGATAGCTGTGCTGAGGCTCCGCCCCCGTGAGCAGGATACGGCAGTTGCTGCTTTTTTAGGTGTTTTGTAATTGCAGCTTTGGCTGTGACACCAGTGGGAGACAGTGATCAGCAGCTGTAATAAAGGTGTCTTATTCAGGTGGTGACATGTTCCCAGAGGCGGGGACACAGGACCCACAGCAGACAGACAGACAGACAGATAGATAGAGTAAATGTTTAAGGTAAATATTTGTTTTAATGATTAATCGTTCTGTATAATATGTTTTAGGGTTTTTTGGTAGAAGTTCTCACTCTGTCCTGAAAGTCTGTGTGAATTTATTGTGGTTTTAACTGTTTCTTGTATCATTTGTGGGTTTTTTTTTAACTTTTTTGTGGTTTTGGTTTTTTAATTATGTCTAGTTTGCGTTGTTAGAACTTGTTTTAAGGGTGTATTAGACGGTTTTAGATGTTCTTGAAGGTGTATTAAGCCAGGTGTAAGATGAGGGAAGATGAGGAAAGCTGAGATTTGTGCTGACAGGTAACGGTGGATGGAATTTTAGTTTAGTAATGCTTTTTGAGGGTGTTGAGAGATTTTAGTGCATTTGACTTTATTGTGGCATTTGGGTGAACCACAGAACTACACAGCAGAAGATCAGTGAATTCGACATCAGTCATGTTTACACTTATACACGCGTGTCTGTGTACATATATGAGCACATATGCAGGTGTTGATATGCACATGTAAAGATAAGGGCTTTAGCGATGGCGAGAGAAGGCAGCCGTGAGTTCGAATCCAGCTCCATCTGCGTGAAGTTTACTCGTCGTGTTTGTGTCGGTTTTGTGTTGGTTCCCTCCCACAGTCCAAAGAGACGTGTTTCAGGTTAATTGTTCGCTCTAAATTGCCCATCGTGTGTGTGTTTGTGTGTGTGTCAGTGGGATCACCCTGTAGGCGATGATGGATGATCCTCACAGAAATTTCACAAGGGGGATAATAAGATTCATACAAGAGAACACATAGAAGTATAACTGGAATAAATAAATACGGCATTTAGAGCGAAATATGAGTGCAAATAATGAATAAAAAGCAGCACAGACCCTCAAAAGAGTGGAGCAGCTTTCCCTGCCGTGTGTCTCCGCCACCATTGCACAGCCAACAGCGGCGTGTGTGTAGCCAACAATGGAGTGTGTGTGGGACAGTGCAGCCACTGCACTGTCCTGAGGGTCTCGCTACAGCTGTCGCGGCTCCCAGACGAGTGCAGCTGTCTGCGTGGCTGGAGCAGCGCTGCGTGTGGGAACCACAAGTGTCATCGGGACATGTGTTTGCACCTGTGCCGAGAGGGAGGATGTCACACACGGGAGAGTGACACTGCATGTCACGCACGTTGGCGAACGGCGCTAGGCTACGAGTGGAGGAAAGTAACACAGTGTCACGTGGCTGGTGATCCTGGATGTTGTAAGGGAGTCTAACCCAACGTCACACGTGGGGAAGTGACAGATCACGTGAGAGAAGGACACTGAGTGGGATGTGTCAGGAGAGTGACACCGAACATCAGAAGGACTGGGAAAGTGACAACCAGCATCACTTTGGGAGGGTGACAGCAAACATCACGTATGGCAGAGTGGCACAATGTCACACGGGGAGAGTGGTAATACACCTAACACATTTGGGAGGGTGACACTGAAACGGCAAGGTGAAGTGACACTGAGCGTGACACACGTGACGGCGGCTCAGGCGGCTCACTTTTCCGAACGCGTCTCCACTTCTGCCACCGAATCCCGGCACCGTGTCCCTGCTTTGGGTGGCGCGTTCGTCCCCCCGTCTCCCTGCCGGGCCACCGAGAATTTAATCGGCTCCGAATTCCCCAATGTCACCAAAAACAGGCTGTACCCTCTGAAGGTGAAGCGAAGATGCCGGTCGATGAAAGCGCAATTAGGCGGCGCATAAACAGAGAGGCGCGCGGGCCAAGGTGAGGCAGCCCTTGAGGCAAATATGCAGCTTTCTGAGCAAGCAAATGTGTCCAGATTTATATCCAATATTTGGTTAATGACATCAGTCAAATAATGGTGTGCAAGCTGTCCGGCTTGTCTGTGCTGCCGGAATTGCTTTTCCGACTGGACGGAAACATTAGGATCGCTGGAGGATCCGCTCTGAATCTTAAAGTGGCCCGAGTCGAAAGGAGTTAAACGCGGCGTGGGCCTTTCCTGCAGCGCGATTGAACGCCGGCCACTTTGTCCCAAACAGCCCCTGCAGAAATAAAACAATATATAGAAATGTGTAATACCGGGATTTAATTTCCCCGCTACTATCTATTCATATAATATATGAAATGAACCCCAAATTAATTTGCACCAGGGCTCTAAAGTAACAATGTAATCTCGGCGTTATAGCGGAGTTGCAAATGGATTTCTGTCTCATGCAATTTTATAAGACGCACTCAAGGGGGTCACCTTAAAAGATGTTGCCATTTTTTAAAGCTGGAACCGTCCGGCAGCCTGTCAGTGCGGGAAACCTCCGCCGCACAATCTGTTTTGCGCCATCGATTTGCGCGCCGCGTCGGGTCCCGCCACGTGTTCTGTCCTGCGCCATTTGCCCGTATTGGCAGCCATGACTAATTTTACACCCAGATGTCCATAATAAAGTCGGGGGGGTATCTGCTTACTTGTGCGAGATACAGTATTTAAAACTTCCTGACCACTGCAGAACGCCTCGAACCCAGACTCTGAGTTAAAAGGGGCAACGATGTTATGCCGGTGTCGCGCCGGTGCTGCGTGGGTCCTCTCTCTGGGTTGGGGGGGGGCGGGGGTCTCGGCAGCGTGTTGTCGAGACGCTTTAATTTGCTCGTTTTTACGTCTTTCCCCTGCTGGTGCGAGCCAGACGGCTGCAGAGACCACCACGCACGGAGGCCAACTGTGAAACAACGTTAAGCGTAACGTGCGGCCACTGCCGCCGCCGCACCCACAGAGGATGTGTTTATTTCCAGCGCTGGCCTTTGGTAAACAAATGCGGCCCATTTCCAAGGGTGCCGCCGACGCGAGCCAATTAAACACGAAATCACCAAAGTCAATCGGGCGTGATGGGTTGAGAGACGTGGTCGCCGTCGGAGACGCACGCCGCATTATTTCCGCGGGTGTGTCGTAGGTAGCACGGCCCTGGAGCGGGAAGGCCTTGCCGCCCGCCGGACCGGCGGAACGTCTGCTTTTCTCTCAGCGCAATTTCAAAGCCGGGGGTGGGGAGGGTCTATCTGCCACCGTGTCAATATCTACGTCTATATTTACACAAAGCAGCGGAGGCTCTTAAAGAAAAAGTGAGAGGGAAAGAAAAAACGAGTAACGCCAGCGGGGGGGAAAAGTGAGCAAGTTGCACATTTCTAAACAGGAGGCTAATGTGACACTGCGCGCGTCACACAGCACCTGCCGCACTATCCGTCACCAGCTGGGACTTGTCCCTCCCCAGCCGCCCGAATGCCACAATATTCCCCCTTATACTGCAAATCCACTCAGCATTCCCAGAACTTTTTGTACGTCACATGATCCCACCCAAATACCCCATGGGCTATAATTCAGAACCTAAATTTAGGCATTATATTAAGACCCCGGCCCTGCACAAACATACACACACCCTCTCACACAACACCGCCGCCGCCCCCTTTCTGCCCCCTTTTGCCTTTTACCTTTTTTTGGGAGCAAAGGGCACCATTGAGCCTTAACGGGGAGAAGCAGCTGATGTGTTTTTCAGACGGCGCAGCGGGGTCGGGGAACCATCCGGAACACAGCAGTTTGGGTTGGACGTCTGCACGGGCCGTGGCCGTCAACGACACACGGCGTCGGCAACAGACAAGCTCTCACAGCTACAATCGGGATTTGTCCCAAAAGTGCTGTTTTTGGATCGAATGGGAACAGTGGGCAGATTCTGGTCAAAAAACGGTTATCGTTCATGTCGACCGTGGAGGACATGAGTAGCAGGCGACTGTATTTCCAGAAACCCACTTGCTTCAGGCAACATTTACCTCAAAATGACAGACAGCCTATATACTGTATCTGTGAGGTGGAGTTACTGACTCCGTGCCACTCTCCTCACACCCCCTCCCCGGTCCTCCTGAAGCAACCCGATCGGGCCGCCTGTTAATTTTATCATTTCAGAATTTTTTTTATGGATTTTCCAGTTGCTGCACTTTTCACAAACAAGTATTTCAGCTGACCTCCCCCATCAGGGTGGGGGGGCCCCCAGCTGGATGTCAGCATTTTCACCAGAGCAGGAACCCGGAGCCCTGAAAGTTTATAAATAAGCCTTCGATCAAGTTCCACAACAGGTGTGACCTCCCTCTGTCCTAAAACTGAACACTTTCAATGACTGAAATTGTGCAGGGAGGGGGGGCACTGTGGAGCAGATTTACGGTACTGTGGCCCCAGCCAGCCCCCCCCCCCCCCGACGCATGTGACCTGCTGCACCCGCTTTGGTCCAAAAACAAAAATCCTGCTTTGGGCCGCTGGCGTGTCCTTCAGAGATGGGCTGCTCGGTGATGGCGGGGTCGGAAGCGGGACCGAGTGCCAGCGGAACAGCTGTAGCCGGAATACCCGTGGGCAGCTCGCACACGCCACACGAGAGCCCCTCGGGGTAAAACTGAGAGCCCTGCGCCCCATCCTGCAGGGGGACCTTGCTGCGACACGGCAGGCTTACAGGGCACACGTCTTAAACACGCTGCCGTGCGCCGCCGTGGAACACGGGACACATAAACTACTTGGGGGGTTTTGTGACCATGGTGAGGCAGGGTGTTGACCACAAAGCTGGGACGGTGCGGGTGACCGGGTCAGAGGACTGCAGTACAAACAAGGGCCTGACTAATTATTATTATTATTATTATTATTATTATTATTATTATGATTAGTATTACTACTTCTACACTGGGTTATGTTCCCAACAGGCAAACAGTACAGTTTTCCCTCACACTGCAAAGGTAATTTGTTCCTTCATAAGCAGAATTCCCATAAATCAAACACATAATTACCATTAGTTCCAGTGGTAAAAATTTGTATGCTTTCCTCAGCCCCGGTATTGATAGCCATTTATGGTAAAATGTCACAAGTTCTGTAGTGAACATTAGTTATTATAACACAGCATAACAAGGCGGCTTCGTTTGATTTATTACTGTCTGTTTACCTGTCCTTGTTCAGCTCTTCTGTAGCTCTTTTACGTACTGTACGCTTGACAAGCACTCAAGCTGAACATACATACTTATGATACTCGCTGTTTTTGCAATAATTCAACCGTTAGTGCAAAAAAAACACAACAAAACAGTAAAAGAAAAAGAAAACAATGCGAATAAGTGCTCAGGTGCTGAACATGGACGCAGTTCCAACGAGGACGTGAGGAATAAAATTAATATTAATACAGGTGAAACTAGCAAACAAGGGGTGATGGAGGCTGAGAACTGGCACAGAAAGCAGGGGCGTAAAAGGGGCGGCGGAGTACAGTTTGGCGTCCAGTGTGCCACCGTTATGGTGTCTCAAGGTCAGGACGGTTCACAGCACACCTCAGCATAGCAGTGCAGTGCAAAAGACGCTATACTCGGGAAAATTAAATTTACCGCTCGCTATACCCCGAATTTCATCGGGGGATTTATTTAGGGTTGTCAGCTGTTTGTTTACGTGTCCCGTTATTAACATTCAGCATATTTGTTTGCAAATAATGCACTGCATTAGGCTGCAGTCGGTACGGAGATGGGCAGTGAGATTACACGTTTATTGAGTTACCCGTCTGTCAGAATGTTAATACCGCCCCTCGTACCAATTCATCACGGCACCATTACAACAAGCAGTGATAATGGTGAAAGTGGATCCGTCCATTAGTTCTCCGTATGTCATGCTCTTAAATGTAGGGCCTGGGATGCGAGCACTGATGGGCAGAGCGCCCCCCATCCTTCCGGGTGGGGGTGGGGGCAGCATGGACGCCTGTGTGTTCTTTACACATCATTTTTTATATGCTGTGGAGGCATCTCTGTGCAGCGATGCGGGTTGCGGGCGGAGCCCCTGCGCTCAGCAGAAACCAAAATGAAGGTAAAGCAGGATGAGATGCGATAAGTTTGGTGGTCCAGCACTTCCGCGCGTCCAGGGAATGTGAGGTGGCGGTACTACATCGGGGTAGTGGGGTCAGTGCAGTAAAATCCCACCATAACACAGTAACCAGGGGTCCAAAAAATTGCATACGATACAAAGAAAAGGCTTGTGACGAAAATGATGCGTGCTAATGGCGGATAACAGCCCACCGCGTCCCTGCTGTCTGCAGTGCCCGAGACGTTTACACAGCAGCGCCACAACACACCCCCCACAAAGCTCTCGAGCACAGAGAGCACAGACCCCTGGACGACTCTGCCTAAGAGTTAGACGCGTGTATTTGCAAACGTGCAGCAGCGGTGCACTATGGGAGGGGGCAGTGCAAGTAATACTACTAGAAAGTTCAGTAAAACCTGTAGAAAATTCTGGTGATTGGAGAGGAAGCTGGAAGATGGGAGCCAGTCGCCGGTTGCTTTATAGCCGAACTTGTCTTCCTACAGAGTGAGCTTTACTGCGTAAAGTGACTCGGTTTGAACTGGTGTTATGGTCCCTCCCCAGACACGGCATGTGACCTGCTAGTCGCTGGTTCAAGTTCTGCCACTGACCAGCACCCCTGACCTGAGCTGCTCCAGTACTTGCAGGTAGGTGTGTGTTTCTCTCCTATAAACAAGTGTTTACAGAGTATCAGGTGCTGAAGTTGTGTAAGTTGCTCCAAATTGCTGTAGGCAACTGAACAGAAAAGATGGTCTCATTGGTCTCACCTACCTGTGGTCACCCAAATGACCCCATCGTCAACATCCATGGCTGAGCACTAACCCAGTCGGCTGGCATTGCTGTGGGTCAGCCCACTGTGTGTGTGTGTATTTAGCCTGCATTGTGCAGCACAGAGGGGTAAAACAAAAATAGAGGCGATCTTTTATATCGAGACGTTTTGTCCATTCCGGCTCAAACTGCGAGCACGCTGGGCAACAGAGAGGGTGTGGAGTGCAAGAAAGAGGAGAGCGATGCAAAAGCACCATGCAAATTCTTCCTGGTCAATATGCGAGGCCTTTTGCAGGACAGAAATGGACTGTTACCATGGATCCTGCCTTCTTCTCATTTCCCTAAAACTTATCTCCACTGATCCCAGCCCACAGTCAGCCTGTTCACACACTTCCATGTATTTATTCACATAATACTCTTTCCCAAAGCTGCTTACACTGCTACACTGATTTACCCTACAGCTGGGTGAATTTTACTCTTGTCAGTTGAGAGCAAATACCTCAATCAAGGGAACTACAGCAAGAGGGGGGATTGAAACCTGTGTGTTTCCGGGCCAATGTGGCAACTCTAACTACCGCGACAAACTGCTGCCCTGGAGTGGAAACGACGTTCAGCTGATGTCTAAAGTGACTTACAGTGTTGAGCTACTCACACTGATGTGTGTGTTCATTTTTACACCAGTTTTTTTGCTGCCTCACTTTGTCTGTTTTCAGTACTTCAGTACTGGCCCCCCCCATGGAAAGGTGACACCTGACCAACTACACCTGGCACACTTCTGGTTCCCAAACCTGTTCAGGCGGTTAGTGAACCGTAGTCACAATCAAACTGCAGTAACGACAAAAAAAAGACACACACACACACACCCACACCCACCCACCCCTCCTTTCCCCATCTTTGTCCACAGCTGGTAAATATTTCAGGGAGCAGTGTGTGTGTGTGTGTGTGTGTGTGTGTGTGTGTGTGTGTGTGTGTTGCAGGTAGAACAGGACAGGTGTGCACGTGCACGCACACACTCACACACACACACACACACACACACACAGAGAAGGGGATTTCCTCACCGCTTTTCCTGTGGACCTCCTGTAGGACATGTTCTTGTGTTATTATACATCCCACCTACCAGATATGTGGAACTTTAGCCACACTGCTGGGGGTTGGGAAGGGTGGTGGGCGGGGCACGGCTCTCAGGGGTTGACAGGTCTGGTTGTCCTTATGCTTTAAAATTGTTTGACTTCTGGATTCTTCTTCAGAACTTCAGAAGAGGAACCATTGCTATAATAGTTATTATTTTGCCAATGGGCAACTGGTCAGGCAGCAGGTGGCACAGTGGTTATCACTGCTTTCTCATGCGGATGTCCCTGGTTCAAGCACCCCTCCTACTGTAGTGTCTGCGAGTGAGATGCTTACCTGGAGCGGATGTGGTAAAATACTCTGCTGTGTCCATGGCTGAGTTGTAAACTGGGGCAGCAGGTGCCCCCTTATTCATTGTGAGCTGGCTTGGAGAAAAGTGTCAGACGAATTGAGGTTAGTAAGAAAATACAGAAAAGCATTTTCGACCAGAAAGGTTCATTCTGAGCCTTGACCGCGGTGGTAACGCCTCCTCGGTCCTGCGCGGGTTCCCTACCGTGGTACAGTGTGGGCCTTGTCTCCACAGGAAAGTCAGGAGTTCAAACTCAGGCAGCGAACTGGCGTGTCCTCCTGACGGGAGACTCACAAAGTCTTACGGGGAAAAAAACCATCATCCTTAACTGAGCCCATAACATAATACGCCTCTGAAACGCCTGAAACCCAAAAGAAAATATTTACAGTTAAATCCAATTAAAGGTACAGCCCCCTCCCCAGAATTTAGCCTTGGAGTGCAATGAAAAGAAGATAATTTGTTGATGGTCCTTGGTATAATTTTTCCATGCCACGTGCGCGCGCGCGCACACACACACACACACACACACACACACACACACACACACACACACACACACACACACACACACACACACACATCTACTGAAATAAGAATGTAGCTGAGGGGTGCATTAAATATAAGTGCCTCTCAGTGGACGCAGTAATTTCTTATTAGACCACCATTTCCACACTAATTCTCCTTTCTCGCAGCGCTAAGTAGCTTCCAAGCACAAGAATGTGCTCTTTGCATATAAGCTGCCCGTCACGACGAGCTCTATTTGTGTAATAAGTGCTTTTTTCAGAAAATGACACATGACCTCGTGCCGGGTGCTGGCCGCTGGGCTGGAGCGGAGCCATCGGGCAGCGAGGCGTGCCGCTCGCTTCCGGCACCGTTCTGCTCCGCCGAGGGAGCTGGGCCCTCCCTCCCGAGACGGAGACCGAAATCTTTGACACCGTCTTGTGAAGGTTCCCGTCATTCTCATCATTAGAGCTGTGTGTCGTCTCCGGAGCAGAGCCGGCCCTCCCTGCGAGCCGCAAAGCCTTGTTTTCCACCCCCCCCCCCCCTTTTTTTTGTTCCATTCCAGTCATCAAATGCCGCGCGCAGCATAATGAGAGATGTGGCAATTAATTTTCTTTTAATCAAGGTCGAAATGAAGTAAATTGGTACAGCTCTGCAAGCCCTCATTTTCTATTTTTGCAGTGATGCAAAACAAATACGATAAAATTATGGCCCTCCTCACCTTCAGTAATTAGAAAGCGTGAACGATCAGAGAAAGATGATATGTGATATACAGTACCTCCGACTCGCTCTCCCCTGAGATCAGATTTCAGTTCTTTTTAAACAGATGACCATGTTTTCTTTCCTGCTTCCCTAATTCCCCCGCCCCCCCGCAGCCGGGCTGCAGACACGGGAGCGGCTCGACGTGACATTGAGTGCCGTCTTGTTGTAATGCCTCTCAAATCTTATTAAAGACCAGCACTGCTGAGGACCTTGCTGACTTCACACATTTCCATTAACTATGTTGTTTCAGTTCCCCTACAAGCTGATTAGGAATTTATTAAAATTAGATTTTAACTCGGCATCCAGCTATCTTATCATCATCATGTGTCTGACTGACTAGCATTGTTGGGAAACAGATTAATAAACACATGCACAATTTGCCTTATTATAAAAGAGAAACCTTTGCTAATTATGGCTTTCAACGACACACTAAGTCTAATGAACCTCCGGAGTTCAGAGCCAACGTGTCAGTCTTCCTCTCTTTGTGTCATGTGTGCCGCTTAATATCGCTTTAATTACGAGTCCCTCAGAAAACGCGGTTTAGTGCACTTTGACGGCTCACCTGGTGGGCGACCCTTCGCCGGCCAAGGCCCCCCGCTTCCCCCGACTTTTCCTCGCTTGTTTTCGGGCCGACGCTTTGCTGCACCTTCACATCCTGCCAGTGATTGAGGAAGTCACCACCTAGCTCTTATTGTACGTAAATAGTCGCAGAAAACACATTGTTAGAACCTCGGCTGAAAAGAAAACAGACCTTTTTTGGCTGTGTTTATGCTTGATTTGCGCCGCCGTGCCATGGCAACCAAACTTGTGATGACTCCTTCGCTGGCTCTGATTGATTCTGGAAGAGTGGGCCCACGGTAGCCTCCGTACTGCCGGTGATGGTAATAATCTGGATCAAAGCATCTGCTTCAGTAATAGTAATAATACTAATCAATTACTAAGTTCCATAGAAAGAATTTCCATGGCTACAGTGCCGGCTGCTGGGGTGTCTGGGGTGGGGGCCGGGGCAAGGTCTCGTGCCACTAATGTCCGGGGGCACCTTCCAGGCCAAACAGAAGTGCCACGACTCGCGGCGGCTGTGCTGCAAATATACGTGCTTTAAAGAAAGTTTTAAAAAGGCCAAGAAGAGCATTAATGGCAGTTCGGTGCTGGGGGGGGGGGGGGTTAGCTGGAACAGCTGCTGGGGATGCGCTGTTCTTTCGTCCCCCTCTTTTCCCACTCGTTGCCCCTATCGCCTTTCAGAGGTACTTGCTTTGTGCTCGTCGCAGGCGGCTGCCACGGCCGCTCATAGAGGACATCCACTCACGTCTTCATCTCATTACGGCAAACGCCCCTCACCTCCCCACTCGACGTGACAGAACGTCACCGTTGACCTTGATCGCGTCCGCCGAGGGACGGCCAGGCGCTTCATCTGTATTAGCGTTAATGGGGGGCAGGAGGACGCTGCTTTCCCCAGTGGAACCTGCCAGGTGCCACCTGAGGGTGTGTCAGAGGACGTGCTGCACAGAGCTGTACATTTTAAAGAATTAAGGGCACGACGGGGGGTGCGGTTTGTTCGCCGGAGTAGATTAGTACCAGCGCAGTGGTCAGTCAGCTGCTCCCATCTTCTCGCGCTCAACAGCTGACAGTAAAGTTACAAGCGGATACAGCAGCGGGTTGTGGGATTTGAACCCGGATTCAAATATCCCAAAAACAGCTGCCATAAGCACTACGTCACCTACTGTCCCCACGAACCGAGGGGATGTGATGAGGGACTCGGTCCAACCCTTTAGTGGGTGTAGTCAGTGGGATCACTGGGTACGGAACTAGAATGAGCTGGAATAAATATCATGTGTTTTTGGGTAAATCGGTTTGAGCAGAACACTTTGATTCGAGGTAAAGAGACTGTTCAGGGCTGTTTTCAGAGGGAGCACTCGGATGAACTTTGGCGTCCTAGTCAAGACTCGGTAGCTGTCGGTGGTGTGGAAGCAGGCTTGTATTCTGAAGCACAATCCTGGCAACCCCAACCACGTCCAGATCGTGTCCAACCACGGTTTTCTGGCAGATTTACGGTTTTATTGTCCCCTCCTCTGCAACTCCTGTTGCTTTTTGACAGCGACAGGCTTTCTGCACAGCACAGCACTTCAGCATTAGTGACTTAGCCGAGGTTAGCGTGGCGGACATCAGCGGACGCGACGTCGGGGGTCCCGCAACACTTCGTGGTGTTTAGACGATGCTAGAGGTGTTTGACAGCAAGGTCTCGACACCCTCTCTTATCCCAAATTGTGCCACAGTGCCCCGTTGTCCCTGATCGAGAGGGGTGCTGCGGAGGGGGGTAGCGGCGGTCCGCCCCGGCTCGCTCCCGTGTCCCCTGCGTGACCGTCTTATATGTTTCCAATTAGAGCGTTCACACGCCCAGATCTCTTGTTCGGCTGCCAATGTTTTTCTGTGTGTAACCAACAAAATATGTCCATCGCTGCAGAATCGACAAATAAAAGGCCAGTGCTTATACAGAAAAAAGCCAAATATTCTAATTTGTCACAATATTATTGCAAAGATTTAACTTTATGAAGCATAAATAATAAAATGGTAAACAAGGTCACAATTTGAGAAGCGCTAAACTGAAACACACTAAATCCATGAGAGCATGATTATACAAAGTGTGTGTGTGTGTGTGTGTGTGTGTGTGTGTGTGTGTGTGTGAATGGATTCGGCTCCTTTAATTACCCAATGGCTTCCTTCTAATGTTTAATGAATAAAATTTCTGTCTTTACAGACGGAACATGCTCTTTCTTAATGTTCATGCAAGATCTGCAGGCTAATTTAAACTTGTCAGTGAAAAGTATGATAGCAAATATCAATCTTCTCTAAAGACTCTGGACAGGCTGATCATACATTGTTTTACCTCCTTCCGTAAGACGGCACTGTAGTGTTTAAGGTACTTTTCAACCCGCTCCTGTGATTTATTACCGGTTTTGCATGTGAGCCGCAGAAGACATTGACTCACATTTTGACTTGAGCACAAAGAGTCGGGAGAAGTATCTTCACATCACCTCTGCAGTGAGGTAATGGTCTTGTATGGTACAGAACTCCGTTCCATTATCCTTAACCGCCTGTTCTGGGGAGGGGGGTGGCAGTGCGGCGCCTGTTGCACTCACTGGGCACGGGGCCAGATGGTGTGGAATAAAACTTAAAATTCATTTAATTCACATAAAAAAAATGTATACTAAATCCTCAACTTGTGAACACAGTTGGGGTTGTCAGTCGGTAAACTTGTTTTAATAAATAAATGTTTAAAATAGTAAATAAAAAGACTCTTAAAAACATTTTTATTAAAACCAAAAGTGTGTTTAAATGACTAGAAGTAAAAACACAGCTTCCTCAGACTCCTTCTCAGCTGCCGTTTGTTGACAGATTCATCCCATAAACGCGCCTCGTTCCTCATCCTGCTGACAATCGGCGATGCCCAGAAACACTAGAGCGCAGCTGTAAACACTGTGGAACGGAGTTGAATTAAGGTGGTGCAAAACCCTCCTCCTGTCCAGATGCTCTTTACTGCCATTTTTTGGCTTGGAGGGTGAACGGCGGTTGCGTTCCTTCCACTACAGACAGTGCGGCAAAAAATAAATGACGTTTGAAAATCGGTAACCTGGCTTCGTGGGTCGTCTGAGTAATATGGTTTATCCAGCTACTGACGGACTGATGCGTTGGCTGTGTACGCTTCACAGATCCTGCTTGGAATCAGGAATCCGTTTTTTGTTTCTCTCGTCTTTCGTCCGGCCGTGTCTGCGTGTCACGTGCTGCTCAAGAGGCTCACGTGCCCCACGCCACGTCCTCCACGCCAGCCTGTGTCGAGTCAGCTCTAAATAACCACGCGTCGCTTAATAAGATCTCAGCCGTGTAGCATCCGGTGACCCGACTGCTGTTCGCCGACATTTGCTTGAGATGAGAACATTTCCTTGACATTTCCTGGTCTCCCCACACGGTGTGTTTTGATTCACACGCAAATGATCGAACAGATTGTTTCTGACCGGCGTCGCATCACAACCTGCGGTGCGGCGACTCCCCCTCCCCCCACGTACACCTCCCTGTGTATAAACCTCTGCTGCCACCTGTAACCGACCAGCATCTCTTCATAGTCTTTTTGCCCCACGGTTCCTGTGCCGGACCCTCCGGGCACAGTCAACGCCTCTTAAGCAGAGTCTTCACGAGAGGACCGTGGGTTTGAGGTGCACTGACTGTTTTTCCTGACAAACAATGAGTGTGAAAAACGAAACGGTCGGTGTGGATGAGAACCTCCCCCTTGCTGATCGCTTCCTGTCGGCCTGAAGGAGCGGGTTAGGAGCCCCGTGCGCTGCGCCTTACGTGACATTGTTCATTATAAGCTTCATTTAGGCAGTCCTGTCATCAGATAATAATAAATGAGGGTGGTGTGATGGTGAGGAACACATCCCTATGTTCTCAGTCCTACAGGTCTGAGTCCTGGGAGGGGGCCCTTCTGTTGCGCCTTTGAAGGCGGCAGCTGTACAAATAGATAAAGCCATCGGCTGGGTGTTCCTTTGGTACGGAGATGCCTGGCAAACTGTCCCGGATCCACATGTGAAAATCATACTGTGACAAACAAAACGGACGGGAAAACTGAGCTGTGCGAGGGAAATTTTGTCCCGATTCATTTGTCCCGGACGGCGGCTACAAGGCTTGGTCGGCGAGTTTGTTTGTAACACCTCGCAAGCACCGCGGAGGCCCAGCGGCCCTCGGCTGCGGGGTGGGAGGCGGCAGCCTTATTTTTCAGCCCTGCCTTACTCGTCTTTTTCCAGAAATTCGGCAAAGGCCGCAAAATAGCGCTGGAATAGCGTCTACGTGACGGCTACCTTAATTTGCCTTCGACATTTACAGTCGGGAGCAGGTGGCGCCTTGAACTGTGAGGGTTCCTGGGTTCAAATCCCATCCCCTGCTCTGGGCCTGCTCCAGTAAAAAATGCAAGTAGCTCAGCATTCAAACCGAACAATACAGGTGAGAACAAGGGAACGTAGGTTTGGCACAAAAGAGCTTGGATTGGCTGGGCTGAGTTGAGTCTTGAGATGCCGGCTGGATCTTGGGTCTTTCCAGCTTTCCGGCCGGGGGCCTGGAACTCATCGCCATCTGCTGCGCTTACCCTCACGCCCGCCGTGTGTTTTTATGCGTTCGAACTGGAGGCCGACGAGGCTGGGGCGATGAAAGCCAGCGGCAGAGCCACGGCGGCGACACCAGCAGCAGTTCAAAAAAAGCGAGAACCTGCAGAGGAAACAATGGCTGTAATTAAAGGTGTGGAACTGGCTGCTTTGTCTAAAGGTATCAAAGAAAAGGAGCGCAGCTCATTAGCAAGTGCCTCAGCCGCCTCTCTAAATGTAAGATATCTAATACGTGAACACGATCAAATTATCGCACTGGTTTGTTTAAATTAGAGGTATCGTGTGCGGCTATAAAGGCTGCGGGGGGAGAAGCACTCGTCTAAATAACAAACTTAGTCCGAGCCACGTGCACCATTGAAGAGCACAAAGGTATCTCTGGCGCGGGACGCTCAGCGGCGTCGGCCGCTAATCCCTCAAAGGCGCCGCTCTCCAACGAATTGTCGAATTTGTCCGGGGAACAATGCGTTTGATATACAGTACATTGCTTTAATTTCTTTTGTAGGTCTTAACTGTTTCACCAAGTCGGGCTGTTGGAGAGGCAGCCTGCTGAGTGGAGTTTAATCACTGCGCGGCATTAAAACGCCCGTTTCCGCTGAATAATTCAATTTGCAGTGGGAAATTACGTTTGGGGCAGCTACGCGCGGTATTTTGTCATTTATGTAACACGGCAGGATTTTTATTTCATTTTTTCCCCCCAATGCACTTGTGTTTAGATAAATTATTTGGCGGGTCAGGCTGTGTGAAGGTTAATACTCTTTTTTTGCTTTACTTTGAATCCACTGGAAAAAATTGGCACTTGATAGTTAAGTGCTTCTTGTTACAGAGGGCAAATGACACCACTTGGCAGCCATATATAGCAACTGCTGACATTTGTTCATATGACTGCCGAAGCCTGAAAGGTCCACGAATCTGAATTCATGGAAAACTGAGACGTTTGCCATCTTTCTGAAGGGTGCAACAGCAGGCGCCGACTCCAGATCTTCTTTGCGTCTTCCCGATGTGTTATCGCCAGCTCGGTGGCTGCTGCTGCTGTCCACCAACATTTTTCTAGGTTTTTCCAGAAGCACAGAAAAACAGCCCCTTTAGAAAAATGTTGCCACTTAACTCCCAAGAATTTTCAAAAAGCAGAAAGGAATGAATGAAGGAAAGGAGAAATGAGTAAGAACTTTATTAAAAGAAACTGCACTCACGGAGTGGCATGGGGGCACAGCGAGAAGCGGTAAGGCATCGCAGCGCCTGGCCCAGTCAGGCGTGAGCTTGAATCCAACTTGGCCTGCGTGGGTTTCCTCCAGGGGCTCCCACAGTCCTAAGACACGTGTTTCTGGTTAATTGATCACTCTATATTGCCCGTAGTGTGTGACTCTGTTTCTGTTCCCCCCCTGTGACAGACTGATGTCCAGGGTGTAGTTTCGTAGCCCAGGACCCAGAGATTCTGGGATAGACTCCAGGTCACTGCCGTCCTGACCGAGATAAAAGTGATCAACAGTAATAGATGGAAGAAAAAAAATAATACAAATTGAAATACGTTGAGATGCAAGATCTTGGAGACTGAAAACCCAGACAAGACAACTTGCGTCCACACACACCTTACGAAATGGTGTCTGCGTCAATGACCGCACGTAACATTTTGGCACTAATAGATATTTTTGTTAACAAGAGCAGCCTTTTAAACTTGAAAAAAGTCTTCAAAATAAATTCTTCTCTGACACCAGCCAGGAATAAGAGGTGAGGCGAAATAACTGTTTTAAGTGGTGGAGCCATCCAGTATGGCTTTTATAACCTTGTCCTACCTTGTGATTAGCTTTTAATGTTTCATAATTAGTAGTGGCAACGGCGACGGAGTCAGTAGGCCGCCGGTCCGCCGGGTATGTCCTTGAGTGCCGGCCTAATGAATCAATGGGTGGCGATAAACGTACTGGATCATTACTGAATCAAGTGATCTGCAGAATAATCTATTGATTTTTTGGTCCCTTTTTTTACTTCTTTATTATTCCGTATTGCAGTTCTGCAAGTTCAGGGGGAACAGGCTGATTGATGGGCAGATTTTCCCTGGGTGCAATTTACCTGCGGGGTCATGTCGAATGCTAAGTGCACGTGCTGGGGGAGGGTCGCGCTGTCTGCCTCGTGGCTTCCGTTAACCTGCGCTCTGGAGACAGGACACGCGTGTTTTCACACCACACGGGCGGCTACGTTGTCCTGCCGCTACTGTTATTCTCTCTGCCTTTTACAAAAGGTGGGACGTGACCGGCGTCTCGGGCTGTTTGTGACGCTTTTAACTGATTCTTTGCTGATTTAAATGAGATTGCTGGAGCCACTCAGCCGGCATTTGAATGTTGCGCTGCTTTCTCTGCGTTCCACCCGTTTGCCTGCGTTTTGCATCGAGTCGCTGCCTGCAGGCTGCCCTGCGGACACTTCACACTCCCCTTGTTTCTGGCGGCGCTCTCGTGTGTCCGGACCAGCTCAGGTGGTCCAGACACCCGACACTGGACACTCCTGCCGGTGCGGCTCCTCATTAACTAACGTGCTTTTACTCGTAGTGCTTCACGCAGAATATGACTAGATTATTCTCGTTCATTTCTTTGTGGAGTGAGTTTGTACTGTAGGACTGTGGGTGAAACACCTTTCCTAGGAGTGCAGAAGCAAACGCACCCCCTCCCCAGGGGTGCAAACCTGCTGCGCTGAGTAAAAGTGTGGTTGCTTAGCCACTGCGCCACCCAGTGCCGGGATGAAGGGCTGGCAAAGGCCCCTGGAACCCCGTTACACACTGAAAATGTTTATCCATTTATTATTAAGTTGTACTGCAGGTGCTTTGATACAGAACACCTCACCTTGCTGCATATTATGTTAGTAGGCAAAGTGATGTGGTATTTAATAGTGAGGTCAGAAAGGGTACATTTACATGTATTTTCCTAAGCATCTGCAATTATCTAAAGTAACCTTTGGCCTTCTACCCATTTATGCTGCTGGATTTTTATTTTTTTTTTAAACAGCAGAAATTCAGGTTAACTTCTGTACCTGTCTTTGTTGTAAGAGATGTTACCATCTGGGGTGCAGTAAGTCCCGCACCTTGGCCGCCCCACCACCTGCTGGCCTGGAAACACACACACAGTTTTCGGTCGGTTTTGGCCTAAACTGCGGACTGACGCACAGTCGACGCTGGCAGTGTGCGCAGGGGCCGGAGAGCTAAGCGGTTCCAGTCCCTACGTGCCAGCACTCTCGCTGAGCGCGGCGCACAATGGAGTGGTGTTAAAAATGTACGATTCGTAACACTACCCCTCCACCGTCAGGCAGCTAAATCTTTAATATTAATAAACTGGAGCGTTTAAGGGAGACGTTTGTGGCGCAGAATGTGTGGTTTGGCTACTGTCACTGAGCCAGACTCCATTTGATCACTTACCCTGTAACACCCGATAGATGTATTAGGATGTTATGGTCTTTTACCTGAAATCTTTTTAATAACCCAAAATTAAGTCTCATTCATGCTCAGAAGTGGGAAGAGTAAGTACGTATGAGAAGGAGTGTGTATTTTGACAAACTTATTATGCTCTTGCATGTCTATATACAGTGGGTGTAGGAAATATTTACCCCCCCCCCCCCCACTGTCTACACACTGAAGCTGGCTTTTTCAGTTTGCATTTATTTACTTTCTGGGGTGATTATATCCCATCAAAGTGTCACGTGTGTTTTGTTAACCATACAAAAAAAAAAAACCCTTAAGTGATACCAGAGAACCAGAACAAGAGAAATGTTAAAACTCAGTCATAACACAGCAAATTCGGGCAGCAGTTTGAGGGGGGTGAATACTTTCTACACCCACTGTGTGTTTTGCACCGCTGTGCTGGCTTACTATACATCACCGAACTGCGGGGAATGTTTTAGGGAAGAGGGGTGTGTGTGCGAGCGAGAGAGACCCCCCCCCCCGTTCACTGAGCTGTGAGGAGGAGTCCCCGCTGTGGGAGACAGGCCTGCTGCCCGTCGCTACCTGCCGCCTTCGTTCACTGTGCCATCGATCCCTGCTGAGACCCTTTATTATGTACAACGGGCCGCGTCACAAAAGTGCTAATTGGCAATAATCTGTTTGTCAATAGTTCGCAGGAGTGCGGAATTTAGATAAGGAAAAGTTCAAGTTTAAAATACATTATGGCCGCACCTTGGTCCCCAGGGCGCGTGTTGCTGGGATGTCCTCAGAGCTGTCGTACGGAGAGCGGGGCCAGTCTCTGCGCCTGAATGCGGAGAAGGCCGAGAGAGAGAGCTGGGCAGAGCCGGCAGAGAGGACGAGGCTTTCAAAGCTTCCACGAAGTGCTTTAACCACTTTGGTATCTAATGAACTTCCCCTGTTCAGACTCTTTGCAGCTGCTGTGTTTATTTATCCAGACACACAGGCTGAAGTCCATCCTGATCCTTCTGTCACCAGTGCAATAATTTACCGGAGCGGCAGGGGGCGCAGTAGTGAGGGTTGTTCCCTCGTGATCTGGTAGATTTCATCTTCTCAGACTCCTGCTTGAAATCCCACCTCTCCTGTAGTATCTCAGTCGATGTACTGACCTTGAATTGATACAGTAAAAATGACCCTGCTCCATAAAGGGGTAGTCTGGGGGCCTCACGGTGCCTGAGCTACATGTTCAGACATAGCTTTGAATCTTGCACAGAATTTGCATTTTCTCACCATCTCCGTGCAGTTTCTCTTCGGATTAATCGATCACATGTCTGTATAGCTATCTAAATTTTGTAGACCACTTCCATTCCCTGCTTTACTATGCTTTACTACTTATTTACTTGACTGTTCACCATGAGGCAAATTCAACGCCATGGGGCTAACAGCACAGAAACTAAATCGCTGTAAAGTTGTTACTGGGGTGTCAGCTAAAGAGTAAGTACAGTAAAGAGCAATACTATTTATTTATTAATTCATTTATTTATTTATATTTAGATGTTAGTTGCTGTAGTGTAGTTCA